>PGFW01026350.1:0-10519 GCA_003123925.1 Haematobia irritans
TATGGTGAACAGGATGTGTGTCTGGGATAAATTTACAAAATATTTTTGATGAAATTGAAAAAATCTGTAAGTGGAAAAAAGCGATGAATAAGTAATTTCTTAAATGTATAAAGAAATGCAATGTATATTTTGTGTTTGTGTTAGGATTATTTTTTTTTTTTAAGTTCAGACTTACAACAACATATTTGGATAGTCTATTATGGCATAAATAGCCAATTTTTTAAACTAACTAAAGGATGAAATGTCTCATAACCTATGGTTTATCTCAAAATAGATTATAAGTAACAGTCAGTTTGGTATACTCAATTGATTCATCCAACAAAAAAATATCTGATGACATATGACTTTTGCAGCTCCTAAGAATAATTATTCAATATTGCATTGAATTTTTCTCCTGGTCATCCTGGAGAAAGGAGGATTATTCAAATTGGTGACGAACAATTCCGAAAGGAAAGTGGAAGATCTGTCATAATTAGCAGTATAACTATTATCACTTCTGAATTCATTTCGTAAGTTGTAGAGTAAAATTTTCAGAATCAGGATTTGGTTATATACCCTCCACCATAGGAGGAGGGTATAATATTCCCTGCCATTCCGTTTGTAACACATCGAAATGTTGGTCTCAGACCCCCAAACACATATAGTATATTCTAGGTCGTAGTGAAATCAACCTAGTCGATGAAGTTAATCTAGCTATGACCGTCTGTGGAAAGCAAGCTAACTTCTGAACGAAACACGCTATCGGCTTGAAACTTGGCACAAGTACTTGCTATTGATCTAGGTCGGATGGTATTGCAAACACGGTTGCCACAGTTGGTAGAATTCTATCAAAACTGGTAGATTTTGCAATACATTCCTGTCTCTCTAACAAAGAAATAAGTTTCTATAGTAATAAAATTTTGACAAGACTTTCTATAAAAGTAAAATTTGGTCAAAATTTTCTATAAAAGAAAAATTTGGACAAAGTTTTCTATCAAAAAAAATTGAAAAAATTTTCTATAAAAAAAAAGTTTTGACAAATTTTTTATACAAATTAAAATTTTCACAAAATTTTCTATAGAAATAAAATTTGACACAATTTTCTATAGAAAAATTTTTCAAAATATTTCACAAATTTTCTATATCAATAAAATTTTGACAAAATAAAAATAATTAAATAAAATTTTAACAAAATTTCTATAGAAATAAAATGTTGACAAAATTTTCTATAGAAATTAAAATTTTGGAAAAATATGTGTAGAAATAAAATTTTGTCAAATTTTTCTATAGAAATAAAAATTTTTACCAAATTTTCTATTAGACATAAAATGTTTGAAATTTTTGACAAATTTTCTGCTAGAAATTTAAAATTTCATAAATTTTCTATAGAAATCAAATTTTGGAAAAATATGTATAGAAATAAAATTTTGACAACATTTTCTATAGAAACAAAATTATTTAACAAAATTTTCTATAGAAATAAAATGTTGACAATTTTCTATAGAAATTAAAAATTTGGAAAAATATGTATAGAAATAAAATTTTGACAAAACTTTCCATAGAAATAAAATGTTGACAAAATTTTCTATTGATATAAAATTTTAACAAATTTTCTATAGAAATAAAATTTTGACAAAATTTTTTCTATAGAAATAAATTTTGACAAAATTTTTTACAGATGTTTAAAATTTTCACAATATTTTCTATAGAACATAAAATTTTGACGAAATTTGTCTATAGAAATAAAATTTGACAAAATTAAAAATTTTCACAAAATTTTCGTATAGCAATATTTTTAAAGACGATGTATTACTTGAGACAATTAGCATTAATTTTTACTTGAAGTGGGAGTCTGAAAAAAAGAGAAAAAAAACGATTAAATTAAATTGGTGCTGCCTAGGATCAATGTACGGCAAAAACTTAAATTTAAAGAGAATTCTGTTCTTAAAGTATCCTTACTGCAAATTCTTCGCTATTTCCCTTTTTGGCCTCGGAATCATACCAAAAATCTTTTAGTGTAAAATTAGTGATAAATAAAATTTTCACAAAATTTTCTATAGCAATAAAGAAACGTTGACAAGTTTTACAGAAATAAAATTTTGAAAACATTTTCCCGCTCCACCCGAACGATAAAAGGCCTCGGGATTGAGCGCGCACAGGCAGTATAGGAAATTAAAATTTTCACAAATTTTCTATAGCATATAAACATTTTGACAAAATTTCCATCATGGTAAATAAAATTTTAACAAAAATTTTACTATAGGAATAAAATGTGAACAAAATTTTTCTATAGAAATTAAAAATCTTTGAAAATATGTATATAATACAAATTTTTCGCCAAAATTTTCTATAGCAATAATAATTTTTTTGACAAAGATTTTCTATAGAAATAAAATTTAATAAAAACTTTTTCTTTATACGAAAAAAATGTGACAAAATTCCTTCTATAGAAAATTAAAATTTTTGGAAAAAATACGTATAGAAATTACAATTTTTTACGAATATTTTTCTATAGGAAATAGAAATTTGGCCGAAATTTTCTATAGAAATAAACATTTTCTTAGAAATAAATTTTGACGAAATTTTCTATAGAAATAAAAATGTTAAGAAAATTTTCTCATAGAAAATAAAATGTACAAAATTTTCTTTAGACAAATTAAAAAATTTTTGAAAAATATGTATTAGAAATAAAATTTTGACAAAAATTTTCCATAGAAATAAAATGTTCGACAAAATTTTCTATAAGAAATAAATTTTTTGAACACAAATTTTCTATAGAAATAAAATTGTTGACAAAATTTTCTATGGAAATTAAAATTTTTCGAAAAATACGTATAGAATGAAATTTTTACGAAAATTTTTCTATAGAAATAAAATTTTGACAGAAATTTTCTATGGAAAATACAATTTGACGCAATTTTCTATAGAAAATTAAAATGTTTGAAACGAAATTTTCTATTTCTATAAGAAATGTTGTTTTGTTTGTTATTTGTTGGCCTTCATCTCTCAATCGTTATTGGTTGTTTTTGATCTCAGCTTAAAAACCATGCATTGACTAGAACTTAACAAGTGTAAGCTTTAACCAACAGAGGAAAAAGTATGCTTGTCAAATTTATTTGGGCAAAGGCGCGTGATAATTACTGCAAGATGGTACTTTCCTCTGTTTGGTTTAAGCTACACTTTGTAGTTTAGTTCAATTGCATGCTTTTTAAGGCTGGGCATCAAAAACAAAATAACGAAAAATAAAATGTTGACAATTTTCTAATAGAAATTAAAAATTTTGGAAAAATATGTATAGAAATTAAAATTTTGACGAAATTTTCTATAGAAATAAACATGTTGACGAAATTTTCCTATAGAAATAAAAGATCGTTGACAAAAATTTTCCTATAGAAATAAAGTGTTGACAAAATTTTCTTAGAAATAAAATTTTGACGAATTTTCTAGTAGAAAATAAAATTTTGCAATATAGGATTTTTGGTTTGGTTTGTAAAATTTTTTTCCAATAAGTAAAATTTTGGACAAATTTTGTATAAAATTGAAATTTGGACAACAATTTTGTATGAGAAAATTGAAATTTTGACAAATTTTCTATAGGAAATAAAAATTTCTGACAAAAAATTTTCGAAAATGGAAATCTAACAATTTTTGGAAAAAAATATTCTAATAGACAATCAAATTTTGCAAAATTCAGGAATTTTTTGTTTCGGTTGCTGTGTTCTTGTAAAACTTTTCTTTCACTAATATTTTGGTAAAATTATTTTTTTGGTCTCGACCATCTACTCGTTCGGCGGGACACCTCTGACTTCGAAACATGGGCCACTATCTCCGACCACTTGTTAAGTGGAGTTCCGCCATCAATACAACCTTCCTTATCTTTGGCTTCGGGAGCGCCTTCTTGTGCAGTCACCGGCACAATTTCATCAGGATTTTCCAGTTAAATTTCGTACTGCGAAGAAGACATCCGCAAAGCAATGCTCAGTACTATTTACCTTAGCTTGCGGATCTTACGTGGGCCTGTTCGTATTTATGGCATCTAACAACCATCGCAAGAAATTGGCCCAATATCGGTCCATAATTATACCGTAGCCCTATGTAACAACGCGGTCCCCCCAGAGTGGGTTTGGGGACCGGTTTTTTAACATAAGGCTTATCGGTATTAATATGGCGACCGATACTTGGGCCCAATTTTGCATCGGGTTGTCTAGGATGCCATATAAACGAACACCACGGAAGCATCGGGCAAAGCAAGTAACCTATACTAGCTTGCTTGCGTATCTTTCCAAGTTTACCTAAATTATACAAAACCTGAACTTGATGAAACTTTGGCTGCCATCCAGACGCCTCCCCAACCAATAGTTATTGAAGTTTATAGTGGGGACTCCACTTACAATGTGTCCGATATGGCCCATTTTTGCGATTTCCAAAGTTCCCACTTGCGATGCCAAACAATAATTTACCAAAAATTGAAGAAAATTTACAAACACACAACCAAGAAAATAAAAAAATTCTATTTTGCAAAATTTTAGGTGGTCTATAGAAATATTTTCTCCAAAATTTTTAATTCCATCGAAAAATTTTGTCAGAAATTTTATTTCTATAAAATTTTTAGTCAAACATATTTCAATTTCTATTACAAAATTTTGTCAAAATTTTCAATTTTCTATTTACAAAAATTTTGTCAAAATTTTACTTATTGGAAAAAAATTTACCAAAAAACCAAACAAAAAATCTAATTGCCAACAATTTGTATTCTATTAAGAAAATTTCGTAAAAATTTTATATTCTGAAGAAAATTTTGTCAACAACACTTTATTTCTATAGAAAATTTATGTCCAAACATTTTATTTCTATATCTGAAAATTTCGTCAATCATTTATTTCTTTAAAGAAAATTTGCGTCAAAATTATTTCCTATTACATTCATTTTTCCAAAATTTTAATTTCTATTTAGAAAATTTTTGTCCAACGAATTTTTATTTCGTTATCTGTTGTTTTATCCTCATGCATTATAGCCATGCATTGGAACTAAAACTTACAAGTGTAGCTTAACCAACAGCACGGAAAAGTACATTGCAAGTTATATAGGGCTGCCCAAATTATAATTTGGACAAGCATACCCTTTCTCCCTTCTGTTGGTTACAGCTAATCACTCTTAGTTTAGTCAATGATGGTTTAAGTGAGTACAAAACAACGTCAATTTACACGATTGAAGGAGAAGCACAACAAATAACAAACAAAACAACATTTTCTACTAGAATAAAATCTTCCTCCAACAAATTTTATTATCCTATTAGAAAATTGTTCAGCGCAGGATTCAATAATTGTTTTCGAGTAGACAAAATTTGTCAAAAATTTTATTCTATAAGAAAATTCTCGGTACAACAATTCTCATGCTTCTATAGGTACTTTTTCCACAAATTTTTAATTTCCCATTTTTAGGGAAAAATTTTTGGTTCAACATCTTTATTTCTTTAGTTTAGCGAAAACTTTTTTGTTCAAAATTTTATTTCTATAGAAAATTTTGTCACAAGCATTTTATTTCTATGTGAAAATTTTGTCAAAATTTTATTTCCGCTATACGGACTATTTTTCAGAAATTTTTTAATCTTCTAAAGAAAATTTTGTCAACATTTTTATTTCTATAGAAAATATTCTTCAAAAATTTTATTATTCTAGTAAAGAAAATTTTCGTCAATAATGTCTTACATTTTCTCTATAGAAAATTTTATTTCTATAAGAAAATTTCGCCAACAATTTTTAATTTCTATAGAAAATTTTCGTAAAAAATTGTATTTTCTATACGTATTTTTCCAAAATATTTAATTTCTATAGAAAATTTCGTCAACATTTTATTTCTATACGAAAATTTTATTAAAATTTTATTTCTATAGAAAATTTTGTCAAAATTTTATTGCTATAGAAAATTTTGCGAAAATTGTATTTATATACATATTTTATCCAAAGTTTTTAATTTCTATAGAAAATTTTGTCAACATTTTATTTCCTATAGAAAATTTTGTTAAAATTTTATTTCCTAGGAAATTTTGTCAAATTTTATTGCTATAGAAAATTTTCGTGAAAATTTAATTTCTATAGAAAATGCTTTTCAAAACTGTTTATTTTCATGTATGGAAAATATTGTCAAACTTTTTATGCTAATAGAAAATTTTGTGAAAATTTTATTTACCACTATTTTTTACACTAAAGATTTGGTATTCGACTATCGCAGTCAAAAAGAACGCGAAAGAAATGCTCGAGTTAAGATACTTCTTAAGACAGAATTTCTTTTAAATTTAAGTTTTGCGTACTGATTGCCTAGCAGCACGAATTTAATTTAATCGTTTTTTCTCTTTTTTTTTCAGGACCTCCCACTTCAAGTAAAAATTATGCTTATGTCTCACAGTAAACAATCGTCTTTAAAATTATATGCATAGAAAAATTTTGTTGAAAATTTTAAATTTTGTCAAAATTTTATTTCTATTAGAAAAAATTTCGTCAAAATTTTATTCTATAGAAAAAATATTGTTGAAAATTTTTAACATCCTGTAAAAAATTTTGTCAAAAATTTTATTTCTATTAGAAAATTTTGTTCAAAATTTTATTTCTATAGAAAAATTTTTGTTAAAAATTTTATATCATAGAAATTTTTTGTTCAACATTTTATTTTCTTATGGAAAGTTTTGTCAAAATTTTATTTCTATTACATATTTTTTCCAAATTTTTAATTTCTATTAGAAAAATTTTGTTCAACATTTATTTTCTATAGAAAAATTTTTGTTAAAATTTTGTTTCTATAGAAAATGTTGTTCAAAAATTTTAGTTTCTAATACATATTTTTTCCAAAATTTGATTTCTATAGAAAATTTTATGGAAAATCTTTAATTATCTACAGAAATTTGTCCAAAATTTCAACATTTTATTTCTATAGACAAATTTTTGGTAAAAAATTTTATTTCTATAGAAAAATTTGACAAAATTTTATATTCTACAACATTATTTTCTGCCAAAATTTTAATTTCTATAGAAAAATTTTGTCAACATTTTATTTCTATAGAAAATTTTGTTAAAATTTTTATTTATTATTTTTATTTGTCAAAATTTTATTGATAATAGAAAAATTTTTTGTGAAAATTTTTGATTTCTATAGAAAATTGTGTTCAAAAAATTTTATTTTCTATTTATGAAAATTTTTGTGGGAAAATTTTAATTTGTTATAAGAAAACAAATTTTGTCAAAACTTTTTTTATAGAAAATTTTTTCAATTTTTTTGAAGAAAACTTTTGTCCAAATTTTTCTTTTATAGAAAATTTTGACCAAATTTTTACTTTTATAGAAAGTCTTGTTCAAATTTTATTTACGTATAGAAAACTTGTATTTTCTTTGTTAGAGAGACAGGAAGTATATGCAAATCTTTACAGTTTGATAAGAATTCTACCAACTGTGGCAACCGTGTTGGCAATTACAATTCGACCTAGGATCAATAGCAAGTTACTTGCTGCCAAGTTTCAAGCAGATTAAAAGCGTGGAATGGCAGGGAATATTATACCCTCCTCCTATGGTGGAGGGTATAATAACCAAATCCTGATTCTGAAAATTTTACTCTACAACTTACGAAATGAATTCAGAAGTGATAATAGTTATACTGCTAATTATGACAGATCTTACCACTTTCCTTTCGGAATTGTTCGTCACCAATTTGAATAATCCTCCTTTCTCTTATACACATCAGGATGACCAGGAGAAAAATTCAATGCAATATTGAATAATTATTCTTAGGAGCTGCAAAAGTCATATGTCATCAGATATTTTTTTGTTGGAATGAATCAATTGAGTATACCAAACTGACTGTTACTTATAATCTATTTGAGATAAACCATAGGCTTATGAGACATTTCATCCTTTAGTTAGTTTAAAAAATTGGCTTATTTATGCCATAATAGAACTATCCAAATATGTTGTTGTAAGTCTGAACTTAAAAAAAAAAATAATCTAACACAAACACAAAATTATACATTGCATTTCTTTATACATGTTAAGAAAGATTACTTAATTCAATCGCTTTTTTCACTACAGATTTTTTCAATTTCATCAAAAATATTTTGTAATTTAATCCCAGACACACATCCTGTTCACCATATAGACGACGTCTTGGCTTTATGTTTTATCCTCGACAATATAAAAACCATTTGAGACAAACATAAAAATAAAGGTGGCCAAGAAATGCACAAATACACCTTCTACAGAACAATGCGGCTATCTGCATCCATGTTCGGTCAAAGGTTGTAAAATAATCCAAGTAAACAAAACAATTTCCAATTTTGCCGTCTTTCTTTGGAAAAGAAATTAGATTAAATTTTACTGTAACTACCCGAAAGATTTTTGTGGCTGTCATAAAAACTGTCTGGCCACGTTTGTTCATACACAAAAAAAAATTGAGAAACTGAAATGAAAATAACATTGAGGATATTTCCTCTAGAGTTTTAATAGGTGAGTGGTCACAACCACAAAATATTTCATTTTGGGCAAAGAAAACTGTTGCAAATTGAATTTCGTCTTTTGGGGTAGAAAACCTCAAAATTGTAACTATGTGTGTCTTGGCTCTTGGTTTGACAAAATTTAATAAAGTGTAAATAAATAAAGAAGAAACTGACCTTTTATCAAGCAATTGTGTACTATGTAAGGACAAAAGTAATGCCATTGGAATAGGTCGTGATGCAATGGTTGATATGACAGCCAGAAGACAATGAAATTTCTCTAGAAATCCACATCTCGATACATACATTTCTTTTGGTTTGAAATGTAAACATCGAAAATGTGGCAAAAAAAGATTTTTACAGCATATATATTTTAGCCATCACAAAAATTTAACACGATTCGTGAATAATAGTAATCCCTCAAACGAAAACTATAGGGAGCTACTCGTACTGTTGACGAGCTTAAATTCTTCAAGACTGTACATTATAAAAAAATATTTACGTAATATTAAAGATTACCCAACCTAAATTTTAGGATGTAAAATTTACAAAATATTAAGGACAATTTTTTTTTTAAATAATGGAATTTGAATGAATTGAGGACACAAATTTTGTCAATTTGCGTCCCTCCGTTAAAGTCGCACGTCTTTGAACTAAGGCTAATTTTCCTTGAAGTAAAGAAACACATTTTTGATTTAAAGAAATTTTCCTTAAATTAACTGAAATATTGAAACTTTAGATTTAAGATAAAAACGCTAGGCTAAGACTTAGTTTGAGGATTTAGCGTCTTTGGTTAAAGTTTTTTTTTGTGAAATTACCAAAACATCTTTGAACTATCCTATAATTGAGTTTTTAAAACGTCGATTTTTTCCTTGTACGTGATACCTTTATTAATAAACCGCGGAAGAGAATGAAAAATTTAATAAATGAGATCTGTATCCTAATTTATCGGTCCTAGATTTAAATCCAGATAGGTCGCTAAAAAATTTCTTTATTTTTAAAGAAGCCGCATCTTTGGCTCGGAATCAATACTGAAATCCTTAAGGGAAGGTCAAAATCTTTGAATCCAAAAATTTTGAAATTTTGTTATACGTCCATTATTACAAAACAGAGAAAAAACAGTACAGGGTGCGGATATGATAAACCACTACTTGTAGTGTTGGTAGTAACAACACCAGAAATGATGCAAAAAGTAAAGAGATTCAGATTTGATCTGAATCCAGAAAACCATATATTTTGTTTTTGTAAAAATAAATTTCGAGCGGCGAAAAATGTATGCTGGCAATAAGCATTTAAATGGTTCTCAAATTTTTATGGGTATACGTATAGACATATCTAGAACAATTACATGGCCATAAAAACCATGTACATTGTTTTCGTAATAATTTATTTTTTTATTTTTTGCAGCGAAAAGAATTTTTATAAAAACATTGAGCAGGTACACACGATTTTCATTTTGCGCGTCAGTCATGGTTTTGATTGTTTCTTGGAATGGACGGAGAATACCGCAATTACTGTGTTTTGTTTAAATTTACTTATTCATGTGAATACCAAACAGAGAAAGTGTAATTGAAAGAAGTATATACGGCCGTAAGTTCGGCCAGGCCGAATCTTATGTCCCTCCACCATGAATTGCGTAGAAACTTATTACGGAAAGACTGTCATCCACAATCGAATTACTGGTGTCTGTGTTATTCTTAAAACTTCTTAACATCTGTTTTCTAAATTGTTGAGTTATCCATTAGTTGGTATGTTATATATTTAGGACAAAAAGGTATGTATAGGTATTGTATGTACTGTAATGTATCTATAAAAAGTCTACACAAATATTACGAATCGATATGGACTTTTGCACGGTACGTAGAGAGCCAGAATTGAAATATTGAGCGGGCAATACTTTACAAATTATTGAACCTTGATTATGGACCAAATTTTTTTGGTTGTTGATTTTGGGGACTTCGAATTTTTAATCGGAGGGGCGTTATATATAAAAAAACTATAAAAAAAAGAATAAATGAGGAATTTTCTCTTTTCCCCTTTTTTCTGGGGCCGCCCGGGGGCCCC
>PGFW01026350.1:33741-44323 GCA_003123925.1 Haematobia irritans
ATTCAAGGTCGCGTTGAAGAAGAATAGGTTTTCTTTAAGATGATATGCATATCCAAAATTTTACTACTACCCAGAAAAAAGCGTCGCCAAAGAGGTAATGGAAAATGTTCTTTCTTGGATCCGGAAGTTTGGTTGCAAATTGATGCAGAGCGATGAAATTTAACATTAGGGCCTTGTCAGAGATCTCTCTCGTACCACAATTGGTCGAATTCTACCAAAAATGGTAGATTTTTTTATTGTTCGGTAGTTTGGTAGAATTCTTGCCGTTTTGGTAGATTTACTCTTCTCTAACCCTTATTTTTGACGAATTCCAGAACAGAGAAATCAGGATGCTACGTTATATGGATACTTAAAAGGGGGGTTTTGAGGCCACAACGGGAGCCTTTTATTTCCAAAATACTTCATAAGGATACTTCTGAATTATCGAAATAACATATTTAATTAATATATTCAAAGATCTTAATTTACGTTTTAGGTTATTTTTATTGTCTTTTCATACACACACCGACTATCAAAATTCATCCCATTTGAAGATAAAGATGCAAAACTCTAAATTGTTTTAATATTATATGAAATTTTTGTAAAATTATATGACATATGAAAACAAAATATGTCTTTCGAAGAAAAATATTTTTTTTTTTTGCATACATACCGCAAAAATTTGATCAACAACTTAAAATGAGATTTTTACTTGGTAGATATTTGGTAGAATTTTAATAAAATATTGGTAGATTATTTTTTACTCAACTGGCAACCGAGTATGTAATTCTACCATAACTCATTTTTTTTTAATTTTCTTGCTTTTAAAAATTTTCTAACAAAGAATCTAAATCTTGGTGGATACACGTGTTTTTTCCAGCTGTAAAGTTCCATGTATCCAATTTGATAAATACAAGAATTGGCACGCCCTAAAATTGCCTAACCCTAACATATGAATATAGGCGAAAGAATAATGAGAAAAATAATAATAATAAAATATAAACAACATTTGCGTTTGTTCCTTCACTCAGAAAGAAAATTTAGGTTTATTTTAGAATTTAACTAACTATTTTACTTTTATGGCAGCATTAACATTTTATTTAATAATACAAATAATAATTATTGTTTTCTGAAAGAAAAGTTCACAGTTTGGAAAATATTAATAATTGTTAAAATGTCTTTAGCGCAATATGAAGATTGAAGACAGTCAAAATATAAGGAAAAATTTACATCAATTTCTGAACCTACTGAAGTAATTTAAGCTAAACATCCCCATTTTAGGAAAATTATGAAACTATTTTCAAAATTAGTAAAAAATTCTGTACTTCATGCTTACAACTTTTTTTCTCATTTTTAGTTCAGTCATTAACGTATAAAAACAATAATTAAAATTAAGAAAAAAATGTTCTCACGCATTAAACACCAAAATACATAATCTGCTTTTCTAGAAACAATCGCATCACTCCCGTCTCGCAGGCTGACAATCCCCTCATTTCCTTCATGCGGCATTAATTTCTCAACAGAATCTCGAAACTTTTTCAAAGTGCTGACTTTTTACAAACGAACCTTCCGTTTGGATCATATCTCATATCTGAACCAAAATGCAAAAGGGTTACAATATTTATACAGGAAAATGCTAGCGAGAATCTTACGGACTTTACTTCTTTAGTTAAAAAGTCGTAATTTCATGGAATTTTATCTGAAATTACCCTGCTGGACCTATAAAATAAAGTGGAGAGTTTAATTTTTTTAATATTGTATAGCCTATTATAATAGATCTATAATAGGCCATATATATTTAAAAAAAATTAACCTTATTATTTTGGACGGCATTTTAAATTTATTGAGAGTACACAGAACAAAATGACCCAAAATATTTTCATTAAAAATATATCACAATGGACTTGAAAGCCTAAGTGAGCCTTAAAATTTAATCGGGCTGCACTTTAACCTAATTAAAAAATTAACTGAAACAAATGAACTTTGAATCATATTAGAAACATTAAGTAAATTATGTAAATGATTGGAAACTTTTTGAAATTTTAAATTTAAAATTAATAGATTACAAATTACTTTTTAAAAGACACTCGGAAAGGCTAAGCCAGTTAAAACAAAACTAGTTAGGATTTTCTGGTATTAAAAAAAATTGCATTTTAATCAAACTAAAAACGCCTAACGGTATTGTTCACACTTAGCAAAGTATTTGACAAATCAAAAAGAATCTCGTCAGTTAAAAGAAAGTAGGGTAATTAAAGTTGTTAATTTAAAAAAATTAATTCAGTTTTGCAATCAAAATCAATTTGGAAAGTTTTTTTTTTTTTTTTATAATAAAATCAATTAATTTTTTTATTAACAAACTTTAATTACCCTACTTTCTTAAACTGACGGAATTCTTTTTTGGATTTTCAAATATTTTGCCTAGTGTGAAATACCGCTTAGGGCGTTTTTAGTTTTGATTAAAATGCAATTTTTTAAATTACAAAAAATCAATAGTTTGTTTTAACTGGCTTTAGCCTTTCCGAGGTGTCTTTAAAAAGTAATTGTACTATTAATTTTAAATTTAAAATTTTCAAAAAGTTCCAATCATTACAATTTACTTAATGTTTCTAATTTATTAGATTACAAAGCTTCATTGTTTTCACGTTAATTTTTTTAATTAGGTTAAAGCTGGCAGCCGATTAAATGTTAGGCCTCACTTAAAGGCTATTCAGTCCATTGTGATATAATTTTTAATTGAAAATATTTTGGAGTCATTTTGTTCTGTGTATCTCAAAAATTTTAAAAATCCGTTCCAAAAATATAGGTTAATTTTTTTTATATATTATGGCCTATTTAGCATCTATTATAAAGGCTTATACAATATTAAAAAAATTAACTCTCACTTATTTTATAGGTCCAGCAGGTAATTTCAATAAATTCCGATTGAAAAATTACGACTTTTAACTAAGAAGTAATGTCGGTAAGATCTTCGTCCCCCCCCATAGCATTTCCTTATAAAATATGTGTACCCTTTTGCATTTTGCAGGTTCAGAATATGAGATATGATCAAACGGAAAAAGTTCGTTTGTAAAAAGGTCAGCACTTGAAAACAGTTTCTCGAATTCTGTTGAGGAAAATATATGGCACGCATGAAGGAAAAATTGAGGGGATTGTCAGCACTGCCGCCAGACGGAGTGATGCGATTAGTTCTAAAAAGCAGATTTGTATTTTTGTCGTTATGCGTGAGAAACATTTTTCTTATTTTAACTTTATTGGTTTTTATACGTTAATGACGTGAACTAAAAATGAGAAAAAAAATTGTAAGCAAATAGGTACAGAATTTTACTAATTTTTGAAAATAGCTTCAATATTTTCCTAAAAATGGGGATGTTTACTTAAATTACGTTCGTAGTTTCAGAAATGAAGTAGAATTTTTCCTTATATTTTGACTGTCTTCATCAGTTCATATTGCTGCTAAAGACATTTTAACAATTATTAATATTTTTCCAAATGTTGAACTTTTCTTTCAGAAAAAAATAATTATTATTTGTTATTATATAAATAAAAATTTAATGCTGCCATAAGCTTTAAAATAGTTTAGGTTAAACTTTTCTAAAATAAACCATAAATTGTTTCTTTCGAGAATGAAGAACAAACGCAAATGTTGTTTATTATTTTTATTATTTATTATTTTTCTCATGTTTACTTTCGCCTATATTTCATATGTTAGGTGTAGGCATTTTAGGCGTTGCCAATTCTTGTATTTATCAAAATTGCGATACTGGAACTTACACTCGGAAAAACAGTTGAATGCCCACCAGATTTAGTTATTTTTTTAGGAAAATTGTTAACTAAACAGCAAACAAAAGCTGACCCCCCCCCGCATCACGCCGATATCACAAAATAAGTAACATATTTTTCGACAAATTCACAGAAAATTATTTAGACACTTTTTTTTTTCACTGTTAAAGAAATTTTTGTTTGAAGCGAAAAACTTGGAGTTCAAAATTGCCAGAAATGTCTTATGGCATACGAAGTTTCATGATGCGATGCATTTTTAAGTAAAAATTTACAAATTTAATAAATAATTAAACTATTTTCGTGAGAATACAAATTAGTAAATCTTTTATGCTTAATTTGTGTTACAATTTTTTTTCCTGTTGTTTCAAGTTAATTTTACTAATGTACGCAAAAAATTATTGAGAATAAAGGAAACTGGTCTCCAAACATTAATAATTCCGATCGAACTAAAATAAAGTTAAATTGGTTTTAGTGAAATTAGAGGCGTTCACGTTTTGGTTAAGTGTACACTCAAAAAAATTACTTGGATCCAAACGGATTTTTACCTTCTTTAAGGATTTTGGTATGATTCCGAGCCAACGATTGCGGCTTCTTTAAAATAAAAGACATTTTTTAGGGGACCTCCTTAGGCTTGTAAAAATCTAGATCGATAAAATTAAAATTGATACAGATATCATTCATCGAATTTGTATTCTCTGTTTGCGATTAGTATTAAAAAAACGGTATTTTCATGTTAACAAAGCATATTTCAGTTTCAAAAAATCAAATTATGCAAGTACTTCAAAGTAAAAATGTTTTCTTAATACTAAAAAAAAAAAATTTAAACCAAAGATGCAAATCCTGTAAAATAAGTCTTAGCCTATATTTGAAGCATTTTTTAATTTAAAATTATAAAAAATTCAAGATGTTCAGTTGAGTTAAAGACGATCTTCTTAATTAGAAATGTTTTTACTTTAGTTTTTAAGCGAACATATGCCTTACTTCAAAAGATCTGACAACTTCAACAGAGCACGCCAAAATTTCAAGATTTGGTGTACTAAATTTAATGAAAAAAGCAAGGATATAAACTTTCTTTTAATTAAAATGTCATTATTTTAAAGAATTTGTCTAAGCATTGCGTAAATTTCGAGTCCTAAAATTTAAGTTTGCATTGAATTCTTCCTGTATGTGAGCGTCAAATATTTTTCTTAGTGTTAGATTTAAAATAAACTTTTTCTGTCTCTTTGGAAAAAAAGTCGATAATTAAATTGATCACTCTCATAAAAAAAGTTACACTAATCAAATGCTATTCAGTTTAAATGGAACCACATGAAACAAAACGTTAACTATAAGCGAAAGTTTTCATTATTATAAACTATTTTTTGGCAACGTATTCCAATTTTGAGGCATTTGCCCTCATTCATTTATTTAAAATAACCCACATTCTTACTGATAATTTTTGGATATTTAAACTACAATTTGGTATAATTCTTCCTTCTGCATTAATAACGCATAAAATTGAACTAAAACAATAAAAAGAGAAATTATTGGTGGCCAATCATTAATGCGCTCTAATCATGATGGTTTAGTATTATTTTCTATTTTTGAGAATTGTACTAAAAAATATTATCATGTTTTAGTTAGCTAGTTTATGTTAGGGTGTAAATTAAGCTAGGTTATTTACCCCTACATGAGAATTTTTGAAAGCTAACTTTGGAATAGAGAATATTTTGCCTGGGGAAAAATTCTTAACAAATTTCAAGAAATAAAACTAAAGAACAAAATTAATTTGTTTTTAGGAACAAACATAAGTTAATTTTAGCATCAGTTTCAATGACGGACAATTTCATTTATTAAAATTGCATTTTTTAAAATCGGCAAACCTTCAATAATAAACTTGTTTTCACTTTTCTGACCAATTTCTATTAATTTATGTTGTTTAGTGTTGTGATGTAAATTTTTTGTTTTGAAGTTGTTTCTCTATTAATTCTATCTCACATCTCTCATTGCTTTCCATATATTTTTGTTTGATTCAATTATATATACATGAATATAGCGCCGTCGTAAATTGATTAACTTTCCCATTGGTTAGCTAATAAAATCGGCTTAACCCTTGATTGATCATAAGGATGCTTTCTCTCTGCTCCATTATTTTTCTCTCCATTTATTTACTGATATTCTGCGGATGGCGCCTATTGTTTTCCTGACAACAAAAATATTTGCTTCATCTCAACGGAAAACGGTCTCATTAATTCTTCGATTTGATTTATATTTCGGCTTCTTACATTCGCAAAATTAATTAGGCGCCAATTAGACAATGTTTGTCAATGTCAATTCAATTTGCACTTTAAATCCATACATCTACAAACAATTCAGTGCATGCCTCCGTAATCTAAATATTTTTAGTATTATATGAAATATGGATCTAAAAATAAATGTAATCAACAACTTTAAGTGGGTGTTTTATTTTTTGTCAGTTTATACAATGTAATACATTGTAGTTATGAAGCTTTGGGAAATATTCTCATTTTAAAATCTAGAAATTTATTCATGTGATATTAAATCTTGCGACTGAATAGTCAAGATTAGGAAATGTGACAAATCGCGCATACACGAAAAGAAAAAAAAACGTTTGGAAAACGTGTTACCGAAAACGTTTTCTTTTGTTAGAGGTTTTTGAATTGCTTTCGTGAAAAGTATACACTTTTATCCACCAAAAAAATTCGATTTGTACCAAATTGTTATTTTTTCGATAAAAAAAAGTTATTTTGATCAACAACACTGTCATTTAGTTTATATCAATTACTGTTCTTTTCTAACTTTCAGGTTTTTAGTAAGAAGCATAATTTTACTAGTTCATAGTAAAATTTTAATATGAGTAGAATGTAATGTTGAACATTTTTTCGGAATCTTCCTACCATATCTGGAATATATATAAAAAAAAAAAAAACAAAAACCACCTGTGGGTCGAAGCAGGATCGAATCCATGACCCTTGGCATGCAATTCGGACATAGCAACCACTGTCCACGGTTCCCAACTGAATGTATTTTTCTGCTTAAATAAAAAACTTTGTTAATCGGCTCGTGGGCGCGCAAGCTATCAAAGCAAAAAAAATTGGAAGTTGTTCCACAAACATTTTCCTTTTAAAGCCCATCCCAGAATCCCCCATCGAGTTTTTTCAACTTCCGATGCAGTCCTTTTGGCACAAGTCCACAAACATTTCTTCTGAAAGCGCGAATCGTCGGGATCCCCCAAATAATTTTTCACTTCCGATGCATCCTTTAGGACCAACGTGCACAAACATTTCTTCTAAAGCGCATTCTTGGATCCCCCAATGATTTTTTTCTACTTCCGATGCAGTTCTTGTGCGGCAAGTATTAGAAAAACTCAATTCAGCGCTATTTTAAGGTGCAAATATTGTACCAATTAAATTTTACAAAAAATAGAAAACTAACAAAAATAGAAATTAATAAAAAAAGTAAAAAAAATAATAAAAAAAAATAAATTTCATCCCCGCTGGGATTTGAACCTGTGCCGTTTGACTTTTTCGCTTCCATGGAAGTTCTTTGAGAAAGTTTTTTGAATAATTGACGAGAATTTTTTAATTTTTTGTTGATTTTTAATGGAAAAAAATATATTTTATACATAAAATATATGCCGAAATAAAAGAACGATGCATGACGTAAAAAAAAATAATACTTTTTAGGAAAAAATATGTGATAAAAAAAATTGGCCGCTGGTGAGATTTTTGAACCATGCGTTCTTATTTTTCTCGTTCATCACTAATAAAGAACAATTCACGAGAAGCATATTAGAATGTATTCCTTGTGTCGTATTGATGATCCATATCACAAACATTTGAATTGTGACCGTCTCGACGCTTTATGTTCAATAGCGTTTATGTTGGCTGAGTGTGTAAGGCGTTCTGTTATGTGCCAAGCCAAACCCAGGTCAACCCCTGCGGAGCGAAAAAGTTTTCAAATTTGTAAAAATTTAGAATGAATAGGAAAATAACTTGTGTAATAAAACATAGTTGTAATGAAAAAAAAGTGAAATTGGTGAAAAAAAATTTTTTTCGCTTTTTAAATTTCTTTCATTCAAATTAACTTCCAGGGGCCACTAACTCTAACAATTGCCAAAGATCCAAAAAAGGGGGAGTACTTCCGTCTATGACAAGCCATGTAAAATTCATGGATATGATCCAATGTTCACTGACTTCCGGATCACAGATGGGGATCCAAACTTACTTTTTTGGAAGCTATTTTTTTGCTGGGATGCTATATAAAATTATAATTATATGGGTAATGTTGTATTGATTGACATAAACGGCTACATAGCTCAGTGGATAGTGTGTTGCCTTAAGCAAATTGGCATGGTCCGCGGCGATTCTCCGTCCAGGCGTAAGGCTAAACAAATTTTAAAAATTTATAAATTCATATTTAATTGTTTGTATTACCAGAAAAAGGTGCTATGAACAAAAAAAAATCGTGGAGTGAGAAAGATGTGGAGCGGAAAAATGCCAATTAGTCAGAAAATTTTTTTTTGCAGTTAGTCTTTCATGAAATTGTTTTTACATTCCTGAAAGAATTAAACGTTTATCACAAAAAAGATATTATACTTTTCTTCCAAATACACTTCCTTTCAACGAAAAGCAAATGAGAAACGAACTTTGTTTGTCTAAAATTTCATCTGAGAGCGAGAAAGAATTATTTTTTTATCGTGTAGTTTCAGTATGATTTGATGTTGGACAGACTAATATTAAGTAAGCGATAGAACATTATTTGAGAAAAAGTTATATTACGCTGAAAAATTTTCCTCAGTACAAAAATTGCCAAGATCACCGAACTTAATTGTTCTTATTTATTAAAAAAAAAATTGTTTTGCTCGCCTGTGAATAGAGTTTTCTTATAAAACTCGATTGCTAAATACAATCTGCGCAACTGAGCTGTATTACGGGGGACTTCTATAGTATGCACAGATGGTGCCCGCCTTTATCATTTGTTTTCGGAAAACGGAAAATGCCTAAACTAGTTATTTCGATGATTATTTTCTACAATAATCCACATTACACACAAACAAAAAATTATGATTGCAATCACGAAAATTAATTGAATAACCAAAATGTTAGTATCAATCACAGTCTTAATTGGGCATTAAAAAAATATTTCATTAAAAAATTAATTTGATTTGATTGAATAATTTCATTTAATTATTCAATAAAATATTTAATTAATATTGCATGTGTAAAAATCAATTAATTAATATTAAGTAATGCCCATTAAAAAATTTAATTTGATGTCGGTTAGGAAAACCATCAGTTTTCAAATTATTGATTTTAGATTAATTATTTTTAGTTAAAACTTCAGATCCAAATCAATAAACTTTTTAATTAAAAACTGTTAAACAATAATTGAGTTTGTAAACGACATGCGATTAAATATATATAGTTTTTGATTATTGGAACTATTAATTGTTTATTAAAAGTAATGAAAATTTAGATTTTATAAATTTTACAGTTGTACATATGCCCGCACGAAGAATCGAACCCAGTTTGTAAGCAACGCACACTAATCTCACTGGACCATGCCAGCTCTAATATGTCATTTAACAAGTAATTACTCGCTATAGCCATAGGTAGGTAGGTAGGTTATAGAAAAAAATCAAAAGAAAATAAAAATGCAGCCTGATATTCTCAGGCTCACTTAGAACTATTCAGTCCATTTGTGATACCTATCTACCTACCTATCGCTATAGCATTCAAACAGGCAAAGTAATTCAGTTCAAAGCAGTTCTATTTATAGACCACATTTGTTTCGGGCACACACAAGCCTATCATTAAATAAACTTTTATTAAAAAAACGAACCACTTCAATCGACCCTATCTTCATAAAACGATGTACCAAACACCAAACTTTTGGAAAACCCTATTATGAATTTTCAATTATGACTTCAAAAAATTTCCCAATGATTTCGAATGAATTGTCGTACTATAAGGAACATTTTATTGATAACAAATCTATTTTTATTTAAAGCTATAAAGAGAGGAAAACTATAGTGCTTTTATAAGAAGAAATGGACTGATACTAGAATAAAAAGTTTTTTTTATGCCAAAATAAAATATTGTAATAATTTTGGTCAAAATGTTTGAACTTTCGAATTTTGATTTGAAACAAAAGCACATAGTTTGCATACTCCGGTTTATCCAAAGGTTTTATTTAATTTTCTTTGCAAAATGCAACGCTGCACACTTGGACCCAAAAATGCCCACTATTTTGAAATTCTAAAAAATTACTAAGTTCCGCTTCCATTTTTATTGTAATATTTAAAAAATCCTGTGCGTTGAAATTTGTAATGTTTGTTATTAAAGTGAAACCCCAAAACGGTTTAACTCAAAGAAATGCTTTACGTTGGAAAACAAAATAGCAAAAACATATTAACAATAAACTAATTTATATATATGTTTTGCAGTTAAATTTTTATATTAATTATAAATTTAAATAGCTTGTTTCTTTTAAACTCAGAGTTTCTGTTAATAGGTCGGTGTGTGTCCAATAATAGCGCCTATAAATAGATCTGCCTTTAGATGTATTGAGTTCCATGGATGGCATAACCGATAACTTGGCATGGTTGAGTGAACAATAAGATCTACACGAACCAGTAAATAGTATGTATGCTTAAAAAAATGTGTTCCGCCGACTCGAATTCTGCTGCCACGCGATTGAGCGTAAAATTTGAAAAGATGTATAAAAATCGAATATTACTTCAACATACTTCAGAAAAAAGTGCTGATCCAAATAGCACACTTGAATGAAAAGAATAATCACGAAGATGTAATTAAAGCCG
>PGFW01026373.1:630-12792 GCA_003123925.1 Haematobia irritans
ATTGAATTTTAAAAATACTCAATTAGAAATTTAATTGTTTTAACACATTTTTTAATTTAACCAAAAATCAATCACAAAAATTAATTGTGTCAATTATTTTATATAATTATATTTTTTTATTTTTATAATAATGATTTTTTAATTGGACCAATTAATTTTTTAATTGACGTTGGCATTGATACTGTCATTTCTGTGATCGAAGGAATTTCAATTAAAAATTGATTGGATCAATTATTTTTGGTGATTGAAGACAAAAAAATATTTTTTCTGTGTTAAAAAAACATTTTTACTCTTAACTTTAAATGTTAATAGCACATATTTCTGGCATTGACAGGATTCTATGAAGCTTCAAAAAAATACTTGATTAAAAAATTAATTGATTTCATTAGAAAATTTCATTTAATTTTTTAAATGATTTAATTTATTTTTTAATTGATGTTGATTGCAAAATTGTTTCAATTAAAAAAACGAGACACTATTTGTAATGCGGAAATATAAATTTTAATTGAATTTTAAAAACAATATTCAATTGAGCAATTATTAAATCTGTTTTCACACATTTTTTAAATTTGTCCAAAAAGTCAATCAACCAAATTAGGGTGTGGTCAATTATTTTATATAATGGATTACAGTTCTTTTTATTTTTATAAGTATACCATTATTTAGATCTGACGTTTGACGTTGACGTTGACAATTGAAGTAGCAGTCATGTTCTCGTGATCTGGAAAGAAAATTTCAATTAAGAAAATTGATCGTGGATCTAAGTAATTTTTGGGGTGAAGAAAAAAGACTATTTTTTTGTGTTTAAAAAAAATGTTGCTTCTTAAATTTAAATGTAAATAGCCGACATTTCTGGGCCATATTTGACAGGATTCTATGAAGGTAGGGCCAAAATACGCTTATCCAAAAAAATATTCCGGGCCAGACTATAGTGTATTCGCTCACCATGATTGCGGATGTTTTTATTTGTATCTTCACAAACAAAGAATCTTTTTTTTTTTCATTCACGTTACACTAACAAATGTAATTGATCCAACTTGAATTTTTTAATTGAAGATGGGTCTTCATCACGAAAAATGGATTGTCATCAAATCAACAAGGTTTTAACATTGAGGAGCTTGATTACGAAAATTAAATGTTGATTTTCATTAGCGAAGAATTTGCAATTGAATTTTTAAAATGGATTCAATTTTATTTTTTAATTGGATCGGTTGATTGCAAACTGGCAATTAATTTTTTATTGAAAGGAAAGACAAAATTGTATATGTGAATTTCAAATTAGCAAAATTTCAATTAATTTTTTATAATGATTCCTAATTTATTTTTTTATAGTGCAATTAGTTTTTGTGGTAATTAGAAATGAGAAAAAAAATTTGTAATCGATATACTATTCTATATTTCAATGGCACTTTTCTATAAATATTTTTTAAAATCCTTTTTTTGTTTGATGTCAACAAATTTATGAGTTTGAAAAAAAAAAAAAATTCAATTAAGCATTTGTAAAAAAAAAATATATGGCCAGTAATTTTTTAAGGTTTTCTGTCATTAATTGCTCTACGGTTTTAATTAACAATAAGTTATTGTTTTAAGTCAAATTAATTTTTTAATTTATAAATTGTAAAAAATTAAAAAAACAAAGAAAAAACAGGGGGAAGTATATAACGACCGTAGAAGTCTTCGACTCGAATCTTATGTAAAGCCCCCACCAAGTGGATTGCGGTAGAAAAACTTCTAGAAAAAGAAAGACTTGTCATCCACAAACCCGAATTACTTGGATTGTGGTATCTTAAGAACCTTCTTAACATCGGGGTTTGTCCCTAAATTGTGAGTTAGTCCATACCTGGTAGATGATTAGAAACAAAAAAGTATGTATAGTAAGTCTAATAAATCAGTTACGAATCGATAATGTGAACTTTTGGGCAGCGGTACGTAGAGAGGCCAAAAAAACTGAATTATGGGGTCGCATATATGGGACGTCTACAGACGCAAAAAGCTAAATAAAATTCTATATCCTCCACACAGAACTGAAAGAATTTAGACAAACCAAAGTTGGCGTTTTCTCATTTGAGCTTTTCGCTGTAAGCAAGTGTATTTGGAAGAAAAGTATATACTTTTTGTTGAATAAAACGTTTTAATTCTTTTCTCGCAGGAATGTCAAAAACAATTTCAACTAAAAGGACTGAGCCTGTCAAAAAAAAAACAGGTAGTATTTTCTGTGGCTAATGTCGCTTGTTCCCTCACATAACTTGTGTCCCGTGCACTGTAGACACCTTTTCCTGGTAATCATCGAACAATTGTAGAGAAGAAAATTATACGATTTCTATAAATTTTTAAAAATTTTGTTTTACCTTGTTCGCGCCTGGAACGGGAGAATCGAACGCGGACGCTATGCAACATTGTTAAAGCCAACACAGGCCTACCACTGAGGCTATGTGAGCCTGTGTATGGGTCATCAATAGATAATATCCATGATAAGTTATAAATTTTACTATAAGGCATTAGCTTTGCGGCGGCCCACGAACGCGGAATAAACATAGTTTATTTAACAGAAACAAACAAGTTTAGTTTGGGGCACCTGTGAGGCAGGTTGGTAGCTACGTCGCGACTCGTCATGCCAAAGGGTCGTGGGTTCGATCCCTGCTTCGGCCGAAAGTTTTTTTTTTGGGCTTTGTGTTTTCTTTAGCCACTATTCCAGGATTATATTCGAAGATTCCGAAAAAATGTTCAACAATTGACATTGTACTGATATTAAATTTTGGCAGCTGTAAATGTGGTGCTTATTAAGAACCCTAGAAGTCAGAAACAAAGGAAGCAGTGTTTATGATCATAAAACGGAAATGGGACTGGTGTTGTTCTTTCAAAAAGTAACTTTTTTATTTGGGAGGAAAATAAAAAAGTTTTGTAAAAGGCAAAAAAGCGAATTTTTTTTGTTGATAAAAGTTTAAAATTTTCGGAAAGCAAATTCAAAAAACGTCTAAACAAAGAAAAACGTTGTTCGGATACCCACCGGGTTTTCCAAGAACGTTTTTCTTTTCTTTGCCGTTGTACATACAATTTATGTTATGGGCACCTTTGGATATGAACCGAATTTTTGTGTGATTGGGGTATTGGGATGTTATCTGAGGGGGCTATATATACTATATGGGATAGTAGTTTTAGGCATGGGGTTGTTACGGTCATCTACTAGCACAATGGTACCGGAATTTCTACTGACTCGGAATGAAAATTTGCTCTCCAGAGGCTCGCACGGCGCAAATGAATCCTGCGGGATCGTTTATTATGCGGGGCTGGATGATCACGAAGTTATGGACCGGATAATGGGACGACTTTTGGCATGGTTGTTAAATATCAAAATATACTAGGGAAACTACCACGTACCAATTTCAGAATCGGCAAGATCGGCATGGAATTTTGGCTTGTCTCTGCCAAAAAAAGCAAACCGAGGTCAAATCTGGGGCGATGTTTTATAATGGGGTCTATATAAGTAAGTGTACTGGACTGATATGGGACAATTCCTGGCAAATCATGGCTGTTAGATACATACTAACCTAACACCACGGTACTAAATTTTAATCAAGATCGTTGGACGTTTTGGCTTCTCAAGAAAGGCACCGGATGGTCCAGACTGGTGATCGTTTTATATAGGGGCTTAATGTTAATTATGGACCGAGTGGGACCGCGAAGTTTTGCGTAGGTTGTTTAGAGACCATGATACGTTGACGGATGTGGCTAATTTTTGTTTGCAGTGTTGTTAAGAGACGGGCGATAATACGAAGACCCGATGCACCAATTGTTTAAGCCGAATCGGGATGAGAATTTGGCTTCTCTTATGAGCTTCGCAAAGCAAATCTGGGGATCGGTTTATTGGGGGGGCTATAGTATTTTATGGACCGATGTGACCAATTTTCTGTATGGTTGTTAGAGCCGTGATACTTCAGCGATGAGCAATTTCAGGCCGGTCGGATGGAATATGTTGCTCCTCTTAGAGGATCGCGAAACCAATCTGGGGTCCGTTGTAATGGGGCTATAGTAAAAAGTGGACAGATACGGCCCATTGTGCAGATAACTATCCGACCGTAGACGATGCATAACCTACTATGTGGGCCAAGTTTCAAAGTCCGATAGCTTGGTTTCGTTCTGGAGGTTAGCGGTGATTTCAACAGGACGACGGAACGGGAACGTGCTGTAGGATCGACCCGTCAGAATTTCACCCCGCCTGTGTGAAGTAACAACGACACAGGGACTATTATACTGTCGTGGGGGTTTATGCAATAGTATTCGGATGTGTGTTGAACAGAACGAATATGACAAAAGTTAATGAAAAATAGTCCGGCAATCCCTTAGAGGTGGAGGGTAGAGTAGAAAAATTCAAATAAGTGTGAGCGCTTAAAGTTGACTTAATGTTTGCTAGTTTGATTAAAAAAAGATTAATAGTATCAGATTGAATTTTTTAATTGGGAAAAGAGGTTTTCGAACTTTCAAGTCAATTTTTACAAAATGCATGAGATATTTGTGCTTATCTTTTTTTGCTGGTTGTTGATTGTAGGGACTTTCACCTTTGGGCCTTGTACCAACATCTGTCAACGAAATCATGCCACATTAACCTTCCGTGATTTGTCGGAAAATAGAAACATCATTCCAACTGCTTCCCATATCATTTAGAGTTTTGAATGGTCGCTATTTTTTTAGACTAAGCAGTGTTTTTTTAACACTTTCTGGTATGACGCACTCCGGAATTAAATAAAGGCTCGTCCGTCTCGGGTATGGTTGATATGACTATTATTGATCTCTCTATGATTATATATTGTTCTTTTTAATTGACACTTTTAGGCGGTAGTCTTTATGTTGTGTGATTCACCTCTGTGACAGTTTTGGCTAACGCCACACGGGTTTATAAGATCAAGGAACAGTTGATGTGTGGGACAGTGTACTGTTGCGATCCACTGCTGTTCAAAATTGTCGATAATATGATTTTTAATATGGCTGAATTTTTGTCCAACCATTTTATCGAGATTGATTCTAAAAATAGAATCTTTCATGTCCATCAAATCTCGCAATGGGGCTGCTTAATTTATTGTAGACAGAAAGAAAAGAAAAAACGTTTGGGAACACGTGTGCGAAAGACGTGACTAGACTTTTTGTTTAGAGGTTTTGTGGGAAGTTTCTTCGAAATTTTAAATTTTAGCAGCAAAAATAATATCCTGATTCGGTTAATTTTGGGGAATCTAGAAAAAAACAGCAATAATATAGGTTATATATATATATTATATATATATAATATATTATATATGTATATATATATATATATATATATATATATATATATATTATAGTATATATAAAATTTATATATATGATATACTATAGGTGATATATATATATATATTATATATATATCTATATATGATAAATATAGTATTATATTATATATACTATAGTATATATATATGAGTGTTAATTTGTTTTTTTTCGCATCACCAGTCTTTACTGACATATTGAATTGACAATGGCAGGTTGAGAAGCTGTGTTTTGAAGATTCCTTCTTGGAAGTGGGGTTTTCAACACAGGGTTTATGTTGGTGATTGCTAAATAGGTATACTGCCGTTTGTGGTTAGGGGATAAAATGTTATTTTTTCACATACAGCCTCTTTTTTCTTTTTGGTGGGGCTCCCAACAATCATTACCAGTAGCGCACACTTAATACAGCAATGCGCTAGGGGAATAGTATCCTTTACAGGCCGAGGACAAGGGAGCGAGAACCCACACGGCTGGCAAAAGGTTAACTACACTAGCTGCATGTCAATAATTATAATGAAAGCAAAGACCTTAACCAATTCGGAGTTAGGACAGTATTATCCAGAATTGCTAATACAAGGGCGAATTATGTTTGGGGTTTGGGTCAACGTCTCTCCAAGGAGAGGAAAACATAAAAAAAAAAAAAAACAAAAGCTAGGATCACTCAAGAAATTAATGAAGTGATAATTAAATCCACAGTATACAAAGGTCGTGTCGCAATGCTATAATAAAAAACTAAAAATGATAATCACACACAATCGAAAAAAATATCGGCTTAATTATTTTCGCGGCATTTTTATTGCATAGATGGGAAAATTGGGTACTGGTAAAGTTTGATCATGAATATAGAATAGGGCGGCCTGGGGGTCTGTCGGCTCACCGACATTGAGGTATGGTCAAGTTTAAATCAAATGTTGTCATTCAATTTATCATTGGCGAGAATATCAACTAGCAAAATGATTTAGCCTTAAACATTTTTGATTGTTTTTTGTTGATTATATCTTGAATGTTTTTTTTTTTTGTGGTAATTTTTTTCCCACCACACACTGCTTCCAAAGCCCGAATTTTTGTACGTTTCTTGTAAATTTGTTTTGTAATATCAAACGGTAGGCTTATTCGAATTTTGAAGTAAGCAATTGTAAAGGAATTTATTTAAAAAGAAAGTCAAGACTGCCTCCCTGCTAAAATGCCAACAGCTGTACACCCAGGCCGCCAATTTTGGGTTTTGTGAATCTGAAGGTAACGGGGGAATTTAATCATCTGGCTAGACTTATTTTTTAATTTGGGAAATGGTCTTCAATGGGACCCGGGGAAAAAATTGATAGTATCGAACCAAGGAATTAGTTAGAGAATGAAGAAATATTACTTTTTTATTCAAAAAACAAGATTAAGTCTGGGAGGTTGCTTGGCCGGTGGCAATTATGTTGGTTCCGAAGTTCTTACTTAAATGTTTTAAGGTTAATTATTTTGGTAGAAAAAATACGATTTAGAACTACGTACGCGATGTTTCCCCGGATTAGGTAAGTGTAGATTTTTACGATGGGGGAAATTGGAGCGCTAAATGAACAACAGCACGAGAAAATTTTGGTGGTTTGGACCTGGATATCAATCACCGGGAAATTTAATTGGGATCCATTAATTTTTTAATTTGAAGTGTCTTCAATCACAGGGGAAATGATAGGGATTGCAAATTAAAAAATTAATTGGCATTCAATTAAAGAGGAATAATTGGATTCAATATAAAAATTTAATTGATACTATTAATTTGTGTGAATTGATTTTTATTTCATTAAAAAATTTGTTGATTCAATTAATATTTTTGAATTGAATATTTTTTAACAACGTAATTAAGATTTTAATTGGAAAAATTCTTCGTGCAAATTTTTTTCTTTCTGTGAATGCATAGTATTATGTAGATATGTGTAATTATTTCCGAAGAAAATTTTTAATTAATATTATTTTAGTTAGGAAATATTTTTAGTTTAATAATATTCAAAATTTAATATAGAAATACTGTAACGAATGTTTCGAAAAATTTTAATTTTCTATACTAAAATTTGTCAAAAAAATTTTACTTTCTAGAGAAAAATTTTGTCAAAATTTTATATTCTATAGACAATTTGGTCAAAATGTTTCATTTTCAATGAAATAATGTTCGGTCAAAAATGTTATTTCAATAGAGAAATTTTGCTCAAAATTTTAAGCTCTTTTAGTTTCTACTACACCCTCAAAAATCGCTTTTAACATAGGATGTTGCCATCAACATATTTTGCGAGAAGGCACATATATTGATTGGATACTGCCGAAACATTAACTAATGTTTGTTTATGAGAACATATTTACTACGTTTGGGAAGTACTGTTGGCCAAAATACTTTTTGTGCTTGGCAAGAATGTCCAGAAGATTTGTACTCATTTCCCTCACCTAATTTTCACGTTCGCCACACTAAAAACGAATTTTTTTAGTTCTTGCACCTTTTTCTGTAACGCCAATTTAATGTTAAGAAATTGATTTAATTTTATGAACATTTTTAAAATTTTACCTTCACCTGCGGGAGAAATCGAGACCGGGAGGGACCATAAAGTTTGTAAGTCAACTACACTATCTGCACTGGGCTACGTAGTGTTATATCCAGTAGACAATTATCCGTTATAAAGTTACATTTTTATTAAGGCAATAGTTTTGGCAGCGGCCAACAGAGCCCATGCAAAACATAACATTATTTAAAAGAAACATACAGTCTTATTGCCAACGTGGGCAGTGGGTTAGCAATGTCTGCCGTTGGCAATGCAAAAGGGTCGTGGGTTCAATCCTGCTCGGACCGAACCAATTTTTTTTTATTTTAGCAAATTTATATTTTATACTATTCGTGATATTAATTTTATACATGACTCTTCGCGAAAATGTGGGTGTAAAGATTTACAGTCAGAATCAGTGCTTGATATAATAAATGGACTGAGCTTTTGGATAAAATTCGTATTTTTTTTATTGCAAAAATAACAATTTTGGAAGCAAAAACTGTTTTGATATAAAAGTTTGAAAATTTTTGGAAAAGGTATTCAAAAATTCTAAATCAAAATAAGAACGCGGAGTGAGTATATAACATACATAATAATTTTATAATATACACATAATTTTAGTTTAAGGCGTGAACCAGTTTTTTAGGCTAGGCATTTAACATATTTATAATGATTTAAACAACTTATGTTTTGTAGCTTAATTTCATTTTTACCTCTAAGGGCCGGTAATCGTGGCATTTTTCGGGGCTCTAAAATTGTTTGTTGGCCTTTTAACTTTTTCTTTAATAATTTATTTTAAAGAAATAAACTTTTTCAATTGTTTTTTAGCTGCAAAACTCGCCTCGGAAATTAATGCCCGGCGCTTTTATATTTTCATGTTCGCTTTTTTATTTTACTGTCCAACTCTAAAAAGAGTATGTGGCCCTTTCGTTCTTTTTATGTAGATCTTTGTAATTTTTGTATATTTTTCGGCGCGCGTTTTTTTTTTAATTTCCTTTGGCCTGAATATCTTGAACTTACTACGCTATTGCGTTCCGATTTCTTTTAAACGAAACAATAAAAAAGTGTGTCCATAATGCCAAAAATGATAAAGCAAAACACATGTCACATATCATAAAATGCTGCTCTAAATTCTCTTAACCCGGAATACTCATTCTACGGATATTCAAATTTAAAAATAATAATTTAGACTTAAGCATATCCACACGTTTGGGCCTGTATCATAAAACCAGTTTTCGTAAAGCAACATAAGCCGATTCACCAGAAATTGCTCTCTTTTGGTTTTATCCTCGCTGTGTTATGTTTATATCTGTTTGTCCAACCCTGTCCGGTGTTCCATCACTATTTGCTTTCTCTATACTCTCTCTGGCTGGTCGCTCTCTGCAATGAAATATCCACAACATAGTATATGTTTACTTGCGAATTTGTAAATTTATATAGTGTTTACATTCACACGATATTTTTGTTTATGAAACATTCATGCCACCAAAGCATAATTATTCTAAACTTATTAACATATGTGTCCCAAACATTTAGTGTTAGTTTAGGAACATTACATGTTTTTGCTCTAAATATATTGTGGTTTAAAAAATTGTGCCCGTAAACACATTTTTGTTTATTATCGGCACATATGAAAAACATATTTTTCTAACAGTGTATGCGTCTAACCATTTTATTTCCATAAATTAAATGGTCGGGTCAAAATTTATTTCTGGTTGAAAATTTTGGCACATTTTATTTCTATAAAAAATATTTTCAAAATTGTATTTCTTATAGAAATTTTGTCAAAATTTTATTTGTATAGAGAAAAAAAAATTTTGTCAAAATTTTATTTCTATAGAAAGATTTGTCAAAATGTTTAGGTTTCTATCGGGGGGGGAAGAAAATTTGTCCAAATGTTTAATTTCTATAGAAAATTTTGTAAAGAAAATTTTATTTCTATAGGAAAATTTTCTGGGGGTCAAAAATTTTATGGTCTATAGAAATTTTGGGTTTCACAATTTATTTCTATGCGGAGAAATTTCGTCAAAATGTTTGGTAAAAATTTTATTTTTGTAAGGGGAAAATGTTTGTGCAAATTTTATTCCGTTTTGAAAGAATATTTTCAACATTTTTAATTTGTAAATTTTTGGTCAAAATTTTATTTCTATAGACGAATTGTTGTCAAAGTTTGTATGTTCTAGTAGACCAAGTGTTTGGTCAAAAATTTTATTTTTATAGAAAATTTTGTAAATTTCTTATTTCTTTAGACATTTTTGTCTAAATTTTTTGTTTTCATAAATATGTTGTCAAAATTTTATTTCTAAACAAAATTTGCTAAAAATTTCTTAGTTTTATAGAAAATTTTGTAGAGAATTTTATTTTTATAGACAATTTTTTCAAAGATTTATTTTGGCTTAGAAAATTATGCTCCCAATTTTAAATTTCCTTTTAGAATCTGTTGAACAACATTTTAATTTTCTATAGAAAATGTTGAAAAAAATTTATTTCTACTTTGAATGTACCTCTAAGTTTTGAGCGGAATATTTTGCAAAATCTACGAAATATCAAGAGTTCTACGCAATCTAAAAGCAGTAAAAATCTACCATTGTTTAGGTAAGATGCTACCAAACTAGTAGCAACCGTAAATACCATCAGACCTACATGCAATAATTAAGCTGGGATTGTTCGCGAGTTGAAGTCCGTCAAGCTTGGTTTGTTTCTGTTCGAAGTTTTGCTTGAGGTTTAACAGATGAGAACGGGCGGACTATCGGTTAGATGGACTCCGAATTTCTCGCAAAATATGGGCAAACGGAATGACAAAGTTAGTATACCCCCATCCTATGGTAGAGGATATAAAAACGTTTTCATTACAAAAAACAAAAAAAAAACGAAATAGTGCATTTTAAGTACTTTTGCATTACTACTTCCTAGGAATTAGAAAAACGTAATAGAATATCTAAGAAAATACTATGGGCTAATAGTTTTAGAACAACTTCAATTTTTTACTTTTTGATAACTACTTTTTTTGGCACTAAATGGACATCAATATTATTTTATATTAATATAAGCAGCACATCAATTTGTATTCTAGACGTTTTTGTCCTACACTTTTATTTTGTATAATTTGCACGCATTATTTTGTTATACGAGTGAGTATTGACTGATATTTTTATTGTTATTCGATAGAGCTACGATTATTTATTTTTTGGTCATAAGCTTGTTATTTTTCTTTCGTTGTGTTTTTTTTTTTTTGGTATTTTATACTTCCTTGTTTTTTGTATGTTGAACTTGAAATTTTTGTTTTTCTATCTTATTTATGTATAAGTTTGTTGTTGTTGTTTTTTTGTATTTACTGGTCTATCTGAAGGTTTAAAATTTTCTTCGTTGTTTGGTGAGAGGTTTGGTTGAAGCCAACTCTTTTTTTGTAGTCTACGTTACCCAAAAGCTGGAAACCAGTTAATACGGTACAACGGAAGAAGCATTAAATTTTGTTGTCTGTCTGTCGACGACAATGAGGAATAGACCTATCTTATGACCAGTTTTAGGGGGCGTGTGTGTGCAACTGCGAATGCATTGAATTGAAAATAAAAGTGAAAAACAGAAGCGTATATTGGGGAGGGGAAATTAAAAAATAAACAAACAAGTATATACGCCGTATTCGACAAGGCCGAATATGTATACCCCTCCACCCATGGATGGGTAGAAATTTCTATAAAGACTTACATCCACAATCGATCTCCTGGGTGCGGCTCAACACTTGTCGATACCAAGGTATCTTAATCACCTCTCTAACATTACTTCCTATCACCATGTATTCAGTCATTGGGGGACCTAATTAGCCTGCATAGACATTCATAAAGTTTGAGCAATTCATTTATAGAAATAATTTAGAAATATTATCTTGAAATAAAATCACTTACAATTATCGAAATAAATTTTGCAAGAATTCCTCCTTATTAGAATAATTTTGAAACTATATGTTTAATGAAATAAATTTTGGCAAAATTTTCTATATAAATAAATTTTACAATTTTCTATCGAAAAAACATTTTGAAAAACTTTTTATTAGAATAAATTTAACAAATATTAATGAAATAAAATTTGACAAATTATCTACTAGCATAAAGTCTTGACAAATTTTTATGAAATAACCAATTTTGATAAATTTTGTCTAAAATACAAAATTTTTGAAAAAAAATTATAGACATAAAATTTTTGAAAAATATTTTCTATGAATAAAATTTTGAAAAATTTTCATATAGAAAATAACAATTTGTAGATATTTTTGCGATTTAGACCATTTTTTTCTGATTGGCATTGGCAAGGGTCGCGTCGCGACTCACGCAGGACATAATATATACTGTAT
>PGFW01026375.1:6621-18870 GCA_003123925.1 Haematobia irritans
GCCTCAAAAAGTGACTGCTTTAGCATTTGATAAAAATGACGTGCAAAGGAGCTCAATCATGTTCTGAAGATCGAAAAATATTGTAAATGCCAATACTCGTTAAAATTGTATTAGTAAGCCTCGTTTAAATAAAAATAAAAGTAATTTTTTCCATCTGTAAGCTTTGATTGTCTTATATATCTCGAATAGTTTTTAGAGGTGTATTTCGAAAAATCTTTTTTAACTTGTCATGACTTTTTTATAATATTTTGACCGTATTTAACGCATATATAGTCAGATATTCTATGTTATCATCTCCATCATTTATTCTTAGATATCATTGCATTATATGTGTCCTATCAGCATCGCTATATTTATTGTTAGATATGCGAGATCTATAATCATATATTTAACTATTATTATGATAGAATCTAGCCGATATGTATCTAACCCAGATCTAGACCACTAATATCGCATATCTGTCGCTAAATCTAATTATGTCCTTCGACACAACCAATATTGTGAACAATCCTATTAAGATCCAATTTTGAATATTGATTAGATAGATGTTGATGGTGATCACATTCCTTTTTGGGGGTGCAATGTTAAAAGTTTCAATTTTGTGTGGATTCATATATATATTTCTGCACTTTTTATGCATTTTAAGTGAAGTGAACTTGGAAGAACGCATAATTCCCGTCAGGAGACGGCGACTGCGTTTCGTTCCCACCGTTGAAACAGTGCAACTCGTCGGAAAGGTCGAACGAAACTTCTAATGGGGTGAGCACCAAACAGAAAGGACTGATTTTTTGAAGAGAATACCATATGCTTAAAGAAAACGAGGGCAATCGCTCACCGCACAGATATTACCCAAGCTAATAGCGGATATTCTCATTACGGACACCTAGACAGTTGGAGGCAGCTATCCTGATGCAATAAGACGAGCAGGTGTTTGTAGCAGGTCGTAATTTTGACCGAAGAAATACCACTTTGAACTCTATGTTTAAATCTACTGCTTATGTTACCAACGATTTATAGAAAACTCGCATATTTTATATTTGATTCGGTTTGATGGAATTAGATAAAAGTTGCGAGTCATTACCACAAAGCTGACAAATGTTTTGGCATTTGTAAGGCTTTATTATGGATTACACGGCGTATAATGGCACGACCCAAAAAGCGTATTTAATTTCCAATTTGACTTTCAAGTTAAATATATGATACACAATATTTGACCCCTCTCCGCTTTATCACAGAGTGCAGTAATCCAGCTCTTTTCATATTTTAACTCTCTGACTACTAATTTTCGGACGTTCGCACACGGTCTTTCACCATAATGTACAACACTTGCTTTAGGGGATCTACAGCTTTTTGCACAACTCTTCAGAAATGCTATCGCCTCTCCACCTCACTCCTTGAGTAATACTCAAACTGTTACTCGCTCAAAACTTATTTCGTTTAATCGCCAACTCGAGCCCACTGTTTCCGCGACACTATTTCCTATCTAATGTTCCACTTAGACTATATACATGCTTTACCAATCAGTACATTCTCTCCATCTCTATCGACTTCAAACTTCAACATCTTTACTTATCTAGTTTTCTATCGTGTTGCTATTCATTTTGCCCTCTTAACCTACATCACTCCACACTCCATAGACACCTCTTCTCATCCCAATCTCATCCACTCATGCCACGCTCTCTCCTTCTAACATGTATGAAAGATAAACAGCAATCTTTAGTCTTACATCTTAGTGTCTCCTTCTCACGACCGAATGTTATTTCAAAAATCCCGTGTTCGTTAAACTCTCCATCAATCTAGTTAAAATAATTCTTTTTTATATCATTATTTATCATTCGCTACAGTTACCTAGTCACTCACAAAAAATGGATTAAACGATCTCACTCGATATTGCAACATATGCAATTAAGTCAATTAACTTGTATCAGAATATGATATCATTCACTCTCGTAGTCTAGGACTTATAAAACATAATTTGATATATAAGCTATTATACGTGACGTTTCTAGAATAGATTAAAACCTTTTTCTTTTATATTTACATCTAAAAAAATTTTAAGAAAGTTCTATATATTTAAACCCCCCATTTTCATAATGTCCGTCTAGTGTTCCTGAATTAACCAAATTTAAACGTATTATAACAAGCTGTCATCCTGCTTTATATTCCTTATGCCTCAGTTAGGAAACTTAACTGGTGCCGGAAAAAATTTCAGTTAAATGTTAACCGGAGAGAAGAATATTTGCAATATACTTTCTTAATGGCATTAAAGCCTAAGAGCTACATGAAAGTGACGTAAGAAACAAATAAGTAATTTTTCGAGTACTCAAAATACTTTTTATTTTCGCTTTATTTAAATAAATGTTACGATACTGGAAAAAAAATCCTTATCACAATATAATCTTATGCCTTCCAAAATGTGTAATAACAAAAAAAATTTTTCATGTGTATCCCGTCATAATCCCAAAAATCAAGTCACACCATAACCTCGCTTTGCGGTCTTTGTTTTGGTTGTTCGAAGGAATCGTCGCTAGTTGAATTAAGTTCTAGTTTTTCACTTCTGCGTCGTTAGATTTTCGCAATTACGTTGTTATCCGTCTTCAATCTTTTGCATGTTTTGCCTCGAAATCATAATTCACTTTGCGTTGTCGTTTCAGTTTGCGTGTGTTTTTTTTGAACGTATTGCACCATAGGCGAGGTATATGGTGTACACATATTATTTTCATAAGCTATTTGAAATTATGAAGTTAACGTAATATTCTAAATCTACCACTTTGTTCAGGTTAAAAGTAATATCATCACAGTTTATCTAAAGTATATTCAATATGTTTTGACAGTTGCTTTTACCTTTTTATATCTCTTTTAAAATCTTCCATCGTTGTAAGATCTTTTAACTTTAATAGAAAACACTTCACATTAAACGCTACATATTTGAATACATTTATATTAAACAGAAGGATAGTGGTTTCATTTAATAAACCTTACCCTAATCTATTGTAAATTTCAAGTAAATTTGAATTTATGTTTTTCATTTTAGATGGAGAGTCTCCTCCCTCCCTCGCATTACCTTCAACAAAAAAAGCATTACCTCAATCAGTCAAATTCAGATACAAACAACTGAAACAAAAAGCATACCTCGGTTCCAAAGTTTGTCTTTACTTTAAAAAATTATGTATTGATTCCGAGCCAAAAGAGCGGAGAATACAAGTAAGGATACTTTTAAGACACAATCCTTTTTAAATGTAGTTGTGTACTTGCTTCTAGTAGAAGCAAATTTTTAATTTTTCCGCTTTCTCAGCTTTTTCTCTTCATATGCTATAAAAAGTCCTTTTTAAAATCGACGTAACGGCAACCTTTATTGTTTCCATTAAGGATCGATTCAATAGAAAATTATGCTAATTGTTTAAAGTAACAAAACTTATTTAAAATAAAGTTTTGAAAAAAACATGTCATATATTTTTAACATTTTTTTCTTGTAGTCAGATGCAAAAAAGACAAACAATATTTAATACATAATTTCATTAAATTTATAAGAATTTTTTTCTGATTATTAAAGTTCAATATTAGCCTATAAATTTTTTTTCTTCCATGTTTAAGATACCCATTTTTTAAGTCAATATTACTTATTATATATGGACAAATACATTCATTGAAAGTTTTATCGAATTTTGACAAGGAAAATAATCTTTTCTATTTTAGAGAATATGCGTCTTCTACCTAAAGCCAAAAATTTGTATTTCGTATTTTAAAGACATAAATCTATTGACCTTCATATTTTTTTCATGAAATAGCATATATTTCTCAAGTTTATCCTCAATAATTGAACTGCATCGTACTCCACTAATTTCTCAAACAATTTCGATGCGAGTTCAAAATTTTTTTAAAAATTAACTTTCGTTGCAAATAGATTTCAACTCAAAATTTGTATATACATGATATCGCCACTTAATAAAGTCAAAGCCAAAATTTTCTATGAATTAAAATAATATAATAATACACTTACATACACAATTACACTACATACTAATTTGAAAATAAATATCTTATTAAAATATCAACAAATAAGAAAACAACAACCAAAATTTAAATATCTTAAACATTTATTTTGTAAACACTTTTCTAGATTATTCATTTCATTCTGTTTGTGTCAAATAAACTGCATTGAAATCTATTAATTGCGGGCAATTTGATCATTAGAACGTGTATGGACCGCCTTGTAGTCAATAGATTTCTAGCAGAAGAATTCACAAATATCCATTTCTAAGCTGATCAATAGGATGGTAAAATTAAACTGACGATTGTTGATGCCAACATTTTCATTCCAGAATTAATGATATGAAATAATTCAAGTTTTTAACAATTTTAATGTTGACACTTTGAATCTTTCTGGAAAACTTTTTCTGATAAGCCATCATTTTTATCCAGCCAGCTATCTAAATGTTTGCAGATGTGAATCCAAGATTTAATTTTCTGCAAAATATTTAAATTTTATGACTTCTCATAAAAATGTTTTGATTTATAATTTTATCATATTTGAATTTACCATATATTATAATTACTATTTGATATACAGTTCAGTTAATGTCCAATTATTTTTTCATCAGTCAGTTTAAATGTTTTCAGAACGTTAGAATCCATAATTTTTTGGTTTTCGCAGAAGAGATTACATTAGTGACTTCCTTTAAAATTTTATTTCATTTTTTATTTTCATTTACCTATTATTATAAACTATTGGTAGCAAATCATGTTATTTGCTCTAAAATTTTCCGTTTTTTTATTTCTTCACTTTGACAACGAACTCTCGTGCAACAAAGAAGTATTAAAAAAACACATGGTTTTGCGTTGCATTTTTAGGGTAGTGTTTAGTCAAGTATTTCTCATATTTAATCTTTCAACCTATTCAATGATTTCGTCAATATTTGCAAATTTAATGTTAAATTCGCAACCAATTTGATAAGATGTATGAAATGAGTTATTTCAAGTCAAGTTGAATTTATATTGAAATTACATTGCTACCTCAAACTGAAAAGTTGTTCATTTACAAAACGCTCATCCTGTGTTTATTGAGGTTTTAAAAAAGTATATGATTTAGCATTTTATCAGATGAATTTTTCTATTAAACTTAATATATTATATAAACTATTTAAATCGAGTGATGACTCCCAATTTATTAATAATATTTCCTAAAAAACCACAAAATTAACGAATTTGATTAGGTTTTTCGGGCATCCCAAAAATCGATTATCCGGACGAGATTTATCCGGGTGACACCCAAGATACCTTATGTATAAGATGCTTATGTATTTTTAGCGTGTGTGGACTCCCACACTGCACACATTTGTGTGGTAAGAACTGAAATACAAAAATAAAAGCCACCATTGTAATTAGATAAAATTTAAGTAGCCGAGACACAAACTTAAAGAATTTTCCACAAATGTTAGTTTTGCTGCTATATTTTAAATAAGTTAGTTTGCCCAATTTTGAAAATAAAGTTGTTAACAGCTTTAACCATAACATTTTTTTCTTATTTCACAATTTTGGAACCCTTAGTATTATATTATAAGGATTTTTCCGTATCATAACAAATTTCATAAAAAAATACTAAATTTAAAACTAAGTATTTTGCGTACTCTCAAATTTTTTAATTATATTTTTTAATTATTCACCCTTATCCTGAAGTTAGTCAGTCCCTCGATCTCGCCGTTCGCTTTTTGTCGTCTGTCGCTTTCTAAGTTCGTCTCGTTTCATTTGACATTCCTGCGAAGTGGCACGGCGACGGCGATCGACGACGCATTACTTTTTGTTACAATTCAATACTCGGTAATAAAAAGAGCGATATCACTATGAAAAACTCAATCAGCTGATGGCAATAAAAATATTTTTTATTCAGTTAAATATTTTATTCTGACGCAATTTAAGTCGGAAAATCAGAAAAAATATTAATATTGACGCGGAAAAAATGTGGAATAGATATTATTCCTGAGAGACAAGTTAAGTTCAAAACTACAAAAAATGGCGATCACGCTGAGATCTCAATATGGCACAAGGATAATCGTGAAAGAAAACAATCAGCTGATGTTGGCAAAATGATTATTTGACGTTTTAAAATTTATCCAATGTACTTGGTAAAATCAATATAACTTTATATAAAATTTACCGTGAAATGATTTAATATTCTACATCTTAGACATTGTGTGTCCTAGGATCAGCAAAAGTTCGACATAAATTAGTTACCAAAGTTCTCGGCTGACTAAATAAACCTCACAAGGAAAATCCTTCTGTAACATTACTCCCAAACTATATTTTGCTTCAAGACTTATACATTTTGGGTATTTGCCAAAATTTATATGTTGCATCTCTATCCATATAAATATGTTTGAAAGCATATATTATCTAACAACATTTATGTTTAGTGTGTAGTTTAATGTTACCAAACATTTTTGTATTTTATTGCATCAAATTCAATAATGTTTCTCCAAAAAAATATGTATTATCTTGACTATATATCCGTTTGAAGATTGCACCAAAAATATTATATCTTATAAAAAATTCTCTTCAACACAATAATTGTCTCAAAATTTTATTATTTATTTATTATATTTTACAATCATAATTGAATTATGAAATAAACAAGGTTAAATATCGCTAACCAAAATGGTTTTTCGACCTGAATCTCAAAATTTTTGTTTCGCAAATTGTTATATCCCCGACATACTTTCTCACTTTCACGAGATTTTTAGTTCTTAGCACCTTTTTCTGTAATACAAACATTGTAGAAGAAATTATTCAATTTATATTTTATTTTTATTTTAAATTTTATCCTTTTGCCGGACGCAGATTTCGTAATCAGGGACCTACAAGTTTGTTAAGGATCAAGAAGTAGCTGAGACTAATTGCCCCAATGAAAAAATAAATTGTTAATTTGTAATATACAAGCAAACAACACCAAACTTAATTCAATAGTCCCTAATCTGTTAATAGCGCTCCAAGCTACTAAACAAAATATGTTTTTAGTCATTTCTAAAATAATATATGTTGCATTTTCAAGCATATTATTATTTACAAACATTTTATAGTCCCAAACATAATATTTTCTCAAACCACTATTAACCATATAGTCCAAACATGTATATCGCTCTCCCTCTATAGTTTATGAACATTATAACTGTTGCACTCAAAAATATTGTGCTTTTAAAAATTTGTTTCAAAAACATATAATTTTTACCAAAACATATGAAAACAGTCTTTTAACCGTGTCAAAATAACATTGGCTTGAGCATTTCGTAATTAAAAAAGAAATGGAATTTGAAATCACACGTTTATTTAATTTATAGTGTTTTTTTTATACTTTGAAATTGTATCACCTAACTGCTATATATACTGAATTTTCCCCATTTTTTTGTAATGTTGAAGATTGGTCACTTTACCTCATTACCCAATTTCTATTTTTTTCTAAATTTTATTTTTCAATTGTTTCATTAATAAAGTATTTAAAAACTTCTTCAAAAATTACACACTAAACTCGATCCGCTGGTACAATTTTAGAAGACGACATATAAAGCGACGTCTGGCATGTTGGCGATCACCGGATACCGTTCTTCGATAGCTGAATATATCGACACACGAAAATACCATTAGTGTGCGACTGATCGAAAAGAGACAAAAAGCGACGCGAAGGCATCAGAATAATAGGGCGATATTATGAAAACATTCTTAAAATTTAATTTAGAATGTAAATATATAAATGAAAGTTTACTTTATTCTTAACGCTACAAATATAGTTTATTAATTAAATTATATTTATAAATGCTCTTCGATGAATATATATCATATCTCAAATTCAGGCGTGTTAGTCATATACTGGCATTGTCTATATGTTATACCTTGATTAGATGTTCAAAATTTTTCTGCGGTGCTGTCACTGTCAATTACAAGATCTCTACTTTAAAGCTCTTCACAGAGTGGTTGCAAATTATGAGTGATAAGACGTTCGAACTCGGCTAAGAATTTAATATGGAATCGAATCCACTCAGTTGATAAACAAGAATGATTCACACGTTGTATCATAATTGACTAAAAAGTCTAAGCGAAATGAAGTTTATGGATTAGCCACGATACCTAACCTTAATCTAGGTAAAATAATGTTTCCGTTTCATTATAGGCGGACATATAACAAAAATACATTTTCAGCTTGTGTGACGTTTAATCTGTGTTGTTCCATAAAACCGAGAATATCTTCGATATGGCTGGTTTTTTTATATTTGTATCAAAGCGTAGGCATACATAAACTGCAGCTTTCCAAAGTCTCTCTCTTCAAATACGGCAGCCACACCAATAATCGCTGTTCTTACTTGCACAAATCTGCCCCACCCCAAGTACTCTACACGCTTTTTTTACCACTGTAGAGCTTTTTTAATATTCAAATAATAATTTTTAAATCATGTTTATTGGTGGTGTGGGGTGTTGTGATGTCTGGTCGAGTTAGGTTGTGTGTATAACCAATAACTGGAAAAGCATTTCCATATATTCTCGGGTGTACCTCCCCCTCACGTACTTCTTACACCCTCTTCGCACCACTACACAGCTTCCATCCTTTTGTTGATGCTACTACCACGCCATTTCACGATATGGTGGCTCTTGTTTGATGTTATTGTGTGTGTGATACACACTCGTCACTCTCTCTCTCCGCACTGCTTATCGACACATTCGGTAATTCACGTGGCGCAGGATTAAACTTCTACTTCCACAATATTGGGCACATAACTTTTAATAACTATAAGCAGCAAACTAACATTTTGGGGTGCTTTTCGGATATTGACGCTTACTTTGCGTTCTGTCAGTACTCATTCCAACGATCTTTTAATACCGACAACAAACTAATACAAAAAATATATTTGCCGACAGTATAGTGAAATCGCTGACTTTTTAACTAAAAATATTTATTCCCCAACATTTAATCTAACCCATCTACTATGGGCAGGCAAAACACTACCCTCATCCATACCTCCTTCCCCCCCTATTCCCCCATCCAGCCTCGTTTTTATCTTGCTAGTTTATATTCTTACACTCTATTTCCGCACATACGGTAGCAGACCCTGATATTTTCCAAATTGATCAGTTTGAATAACACAACTGGAATCTTAAATTTGTTTATTACAAATGTTTCCAAAATAAATTAAATCATCACATATATTTTCAATGCAATGATGCGTAATTTTTCGTTATCATTGTCACAATCGTAGTTCTTATTTCTCGCATAGTTTCACCTTTCACTTCATGGTTGTTTCAGAAAGTCGAAAATAAAAATAACGACTAGAATTGCAATACGAACATCTTCAATTCGCCTTTCTATCTTAAATGGTACGGCAACTCATTTTGTGATCGGATGAGACCAAATTAATCTTATCAATCAGATTCGAATGTTGCCTTTATTTTGAGTCTTCGAATTTGAAACAACTCTATCTAATTGTAATAGAATTAATTTTTGGTCTCATACCCAACACACAACAAATTGCGCCTATTTAGATAGAGGCCAATTTATGTGTTTCTGTTGCGATTTTGCAAAAGGTATAAGTTTCGTTCAATTATATTTGACGCTTTGATAAGAATGCTGCACTTCAACGTGATCTTCTGGCCTTAGGTCTCATGGTCGACCACAAAATATTTCGCCATTTAATTAGAGGCAAGCCATTTTTTTGATTTTTAATTCTATCAAAACATTACATTAGTGTATTCTAATAACCTCATTCACATTACACTTCAAAACACATTAATAGATTTGAACTGTCATTCTATTAATGAATAAGGGATTTCAAATCCACTTTTAATAGATTTCGAACCTAATGTGTATGAGGTATTAAATTTAAAATAAGGTACAAAAGCGAAAAATATAATAACTATAATTAAAGCAATTAACAAAAAATCACGCCTAATATAAAAAAATATTAAAATAAAACAAATATATATTTGCTGTCCACGTGCCTCGACCGCAAGCATCAGCATGATGAAGTCCTCTTCGAATTTGCAATTCTTTTTCTGGACTCTTCGCCCGTGTTCACAGCCATTACAATTCTTTATTGAACTATATGTCCGTCTGTTGATTTTAGGTATTTTGTCACATATCGTATTTCGATTGATCACTGCAAAACACTTTCAACTTTCGTCGTCGTGTCTCTGATAATTTCTCTTTATTGGAGAAATATCATATTACCAAGATTTCAAATGAAAATTATGTTTACAGTATGGCAACGCAAATCAGGTGGTGGTTTTATTTTGCACACAGAGTAGTTTTCGGGGTTGCCAAACACTTCAACTTACTTTGTGGGTAGTAGAATCCTCTTATAGTATGCAAATAATGAATAATTTTACCAAGAAATAAAATTTGGACGTGCGCTTGATTGGTACAAATCAACTCTTAAGCGTAGTTTCTACTATGTAAATTTTAGTGTTGGACCTATTTTGTCGTAATGACATGAAAGAAAGCTGTCAAATATTGAATTCGCAAGCTCAAACACGAGCGATTTCAATTCGGCAAAAATGTGAATGCGTTTGTCAGAACATGCCTTGATAGTATTACCGTTTTTTAATACGAACCATTTCGATGGGTGTAAGGATTTACGCTCCTCGGAACCTCATCATTCTCAATGGTTTTGCCAATGGCTACAGTTGTTCAAACCTCCAGGAGCTTTTCTGCTTGTAACACTCTCTAAGATTGTATGCACCACGGAAGCCACCGTGGTGCAATGGCATGCCCGCCTTGCATATACAGGGTCGTGTGTTCGAACCCAGTTTCGACCAAAACACCAAAAAGTTTTTCTGCGGTGTTAGGTCTATTCCCACCTCAGTAATGCCTGCGTGACATTTTTGAGGTGGGATAGGCTGGTTATGCAAAAATTGGTTCTTATCGGTCCACCCCATGACCAAGCACTCATGATTCATTTAATTTTAAATAGGCTAAGTGGTACTGCAACAACAAACATTCACCCATGTAATTTATATTTATCGGGATTCAGAAAATATAAGTAATCCTGAGAATCCTAATAGTGTATAGGAGAAGTAGACTATTTGTGAGACTTGCACTATGCCTTTGCGATAGACGTAATGTGACATTAAAGCAAAAAATCGAGTACCATTTACATTCCGTAGCATGAATCCTGTTCTAATCTAAACTGGTCTTTCCGGTTAATATGAACAATCAATCACTCGCAATTCACGACATAATTTTCATTATTTTACACACTCCAAACACATGCATAGTACTGCGAAAATGTCAAATGCCAATGTCACATCCACACATCCGCTTAACGAGAAGGCTGCTATTCATTTACCTCTTCATTTTCGGATAAGTACCTTGACCATATATACCACATTTGGCCCTTCAACTTAGCGCTTTCATTTTGTTGAGTGTATTGCTCATGCGTACTTCTCTCTCTACTCTACTCTCTCTTTGATTCTGATTCTCTGTTTGTGGATTAAATTTTCAATGTCAATCCCATACAAATACTCGCACATACTAACAAATCTCTTCATATACACAAACAACACTCGCAAACATAGGTGGAGAAATTTCCATAGGAAGGAGAGCGAAATATTGAACAAGGTTACCCCTTTCGCTCAGTGGCTGGGCTCCTCCAACTCTTGCATCAATCCTATACTCTATGCATTCTTCAACAAAAAGTACCGACGAGGTTTTGCCGCCATCATCAAGTCACGTCCTGCTGTGTGGCCGCTTAAGGTGAGGAGCATGGACATTTCAAGTGGAATGCCCACTTACACAAACAAACCGTTCTAGCGTCATCTCACTAATCTGTATCTTCATACGTTTTGTTTTTTTGCATCCTTACAGATACTATGAGAATGTGGCAATAGCATCATCGACTACGAGTACAAGCCGCCGTAAGTCATCACATTATCAAAATGGTTCCCGTAAAAGTCCCAGCAGCCCCGGTTTACGAAAAACTAATGCCGTTTCATATATTTATGAGCACAACTCCTTGCGCCGCCATAATTTAATGTGCAAACAGGATAGTAATCTGTCACAGCAAATGCTTTTGAAACAAGACTCACATGGATCACGACAATATCTGGTAAAGCAAGAAAGTGCTTCAAGTGATGGCTCGCGACGTCTTCTATGCCAGCAGGATAGTAATGGCTCAAAGGTTTCACTCTCGAAACAGGATTCTGTGGTATCGTACTACTTGGAGAATAAACGTGCTGGTCACAATTTTCAGGATTCTTTTGCCACCCAGGATT
>PGFW01026389.1:0-16390 GCA_003123925.1 Haematobia irritans
CTGACTTGACACGCCAAGGGTCGATGTGGTTACGATACCCTGCTTCGACCAAAGTTTTTTTATTTTACATATAATTCCAGATATAGTTCGGAGAAGATTCGAAAAAATGTTCAAATTACACTTGTAGTATATTTAAATTGAATGTAAAATGTGTCTTATTAAAGACCTAAAGTCAGAAAAGAACAATGTTTTGATATAAAACGAAATGGACTGTGTTGTTGTCTTCAAAAATAACTTTTTTTATGAAAAAAATAATTTTATGCTAACCTATAAGCTGGAATCAATTTATTTGGTGATAAAAGTTAAATTTTCGAAGCAATTTCAAACAACTCTAACAAAAGAAAAACGTTTTCGGTACACGTTTTCCAAACGTTTTTTTTCTTTGCGTGTAATAACGACTACCGAAGGTTCTTTTATTAGCTCTTGCGATCTCTCAAAAGTAACTGCTCAATCGTGAGTCAATAAAAGGGTCTTGAATAAGACGATTATTTGTGAGTCACAACATTCCTTATCGTGAGTGCGTTAGTACGGTTTTTTCGTGAGTTCGCGTGAACGTGATTCCGTAAAATTTTTTCGTAGTGAAAAATACTCTCAAGCCGATTCGTTTGTTTGCAGTGCGCACACATTAAACTCATTGGAGCATATGATTCATTAATTTTTTTTGGAGAACGAGAGTTCACGTACCAATTCTCTTCATTCCGCTCTATGCTTTTGTTGGTCTACTCCTGACATAATCTTTTCACTGCCGTCTAGGAGGACATGTCTTTGAGAGACGAGAATACATTATTCCAATAAGATATATTTTATATTTTTGTTAGTCATGATAAGGGTATCCTTTTTATACTAAATAATTTATCAGTTTATATAGCTGAGCATATGTTTGACCAATTTAATTTGAGATTTTGAAATAAATGAAATCACCATCATTTTATTGAATTTTTCTGCACGATATTTATGGTGAATGTCGATATATATCTCTACAGTTGTTACACTTAAAAAAAAGTGAGCCTTATATGGCAATAAAGCCAATTTTATTGTATTTTAATTCATGGAATTAGTATGTTCAAAGAAAGTTTTCAGCAAAAAGTCTGCTGAAAAAGGAAAAGCAGTTACTGTATGCTGAAAAAGCAAACATTGTCTGCTATTTTTTAAACTCGATGACCCTAAAACAAGTTTTAGTTTGGCTGAAACGAATAAAATGCCAACTTAGGGGCTATCGTAACACAATTACAATATTTTATGAATATCTATAGTATTTGCCCAAAAATTTTAATATTTTTCAAATTGAGGCATAATATAAAATAAATTGAGGCATAATAGCAAACAATTACCATTTTTGCCCTGCTAATATGATATTGTTGGCCCACATGCGAAAATTGATAATTATATCCCCGTCTTCTAAATTATATTGTAGTCATCTGTTTGCAATATGTCACCTTGCCATTACATTATGATTTGCGTGTAGTGCATTGACTCCTTTTACTACTAATGTCAACCTAGGAGGACATTACATCATTATATATAGGTTAGGTTAGGTTAGGTGGTAGCCCGATGCTGCTGGAAAATGTTTCCACCTTTATTCTAGTGGACAAAAATGACTTCGGTTACTCATTGATATTAAACACAGTTTACCGAAGTCACAAAATATAAGTAAATATTTTCGACAGATTCAAAGAAACTTTACTAGCCCTCCAAATAATTATTTTTTTTTGCTCGTTAAAACGAAAACTTCTGTAGTCTGAAGCGAAAAAATTTGAGTTCAAAATCGCTTCTTCAGCGCCATAGGAGGTCGCGCGCTTTTTGTTTCGCATAAATGAACAAAATTTTGACAGGAACGTAGTTAGTAAATCGTTTGGATGTTAAAGTGGCAGGCGATGAAGCTTCGAGGCTCACTGTAGCTATTCAGCTGCATTGTGATGAAATCTTTATATATAATATAGTATATATATATAGTATAGTATATATAATATATATATTATATATATATACTACATATATATATATTAATATATATATTTTTTTAATATATATATATATATATATGATATATTTATATATATATATATATATCATACACAGAAAAAAGATATCACCAAAATATTTCAATTAAAAAGGTTAATGAAGTTGAAAATTTTTCCAATTAATTAAATTAAATTGATACACAATTAACTTTTTTAATTCATGATAGAAAGATTAAGTTATATTAAGTCAATGAGTTGAAACATTGTTAAAAATTTTAATTAAAAAATTAATAGATACAATTAACTTTTTTCAATCAAAATGAGGACAGACTAATTCAGTTAAAAAAAAAGTGCTGAATTTTTTTTTTAATTTTTAATTGAAAAACTGTATTCAACACCAATCATTTGTTAATCCAAGAAATAAAAACTTTAAGTGCAATTCAGAAAGTAATTAAAAAATAGTTACCTTTTTTTAATTAATAAATTATTTAGAGTTTTGCAACTCAACATCAATTTAAAATTTGTAATGAGATCAATTAAAAAAATTAATTGAAATTTGCTGCTGAAAAAAAATCAATTAATTTTTAAATCATGGAATTTTTTTATGGCCCATAATTAAAACTGTGATTGATACCTATCATTTTCGTGACTGAAGACATTTCAATTTAAAAAAATTAATTTGGTGATTGAATCAGAAAAAAAGAATTTGTATATATATAATCTTATATATATATACTATACTATATTATATTATATATTATATATACCTATATATATACTTAGATATTATATATATACTTATAATATACTATATATATATACTATCAGACCTAAATAACACATATATATCACTATATACTCATATATATACAATATAGAACCCCTATACCCCTATATACCCCGATTATATATATCAGACCAGATATGATAAGTCTATTATAAAAGGCGATATGCATCATATACTAATATATCAGTTATACGATAGATAATACCAGAATTATCATAGAGGAGAGAGAGAGAAAGAGAGAAAATGCCAAGATTACCCTCACACCAAGCCTGACAATAACCATGTTTCATCGCTGGCTAATTCGGAATTTCCATTGCTTTTAGTACTTCCTCTCTGGGACATTTGCAAAAAGAATAAAATTAATTATTATTTCTTGAGTGATCATTGGCCAGCACGCTAATTTCCACGATTTTTTCATTTAAAATTCTATTCGCATATTTAGGAAACATTTTGAACCTTTCAACAAAAAAAAAAAAACAATGTTCGTTGTCATCTTTATGTATGTTAAATGATATCGACTAACCTCTGACTGTCTCCCGATCTCTATTTGCAAATTGTATCGAATATCGGTTCACGAATATGGGCACGGCATATTCTTAATTTCAAATTTGTGTTCCCTAATAAATTGTTCAATATTTTCTGGGCAGTAAATTTGCGAGAAAAGTCAAAAAACAAACATAGGCCGCACACATAAAACTTTAGACGAAAATTGATTTTTTGCCAAAAATAAAACCAAGGAAGCAATGCTGAAGTTAGGAGGCGAGAGAAAGTGAATAGGAATGTAAGGCCATGGCAAAGTTCATAAACGTCAACTCCGATTGGGACCTGTACACCACTGACCTGTTTGTTGTTCTTGCAAATGCTAAGCAAAATATGGAATGAAACAATGGGTGTGGGTTAAATCCTAATTGCATTGCAGCCTCACTGCAGTATGTAAAGACCACAACGTCACAAACAGTTCAAAATACGCAGGATCACCATCAACATTTTTCACACCCACCATTATCCGCATTGTTTGAATAATCTCAACCTTTGTACATCGAGGTCCACCACCTCGCCTCGAAAATGTTACGAAACACAAACGAGAGCGACTAATCTATTTACTCGTACAGTGAGAGACACAGTATTCCTCCATCACATTATTTTATATTTGTTCTGGAATGCTTAACAACCGTAAAGCATTTGAATTTCTTAATGAGTTTCGAAACATTAAATTCACAGTTTTAAGTCAAAACTTACATTGGCCAAAAACAATATATCTAGAAAAAAACTCGCAGATTATAAAAAATATTTTTTTCTTCGGTAAAATTGCTCATTCTTAATAATTAGAAATACATTGGGAATCTTCATAGTGCGAAGAGGGTCACATTCTCCGATATTTCACAACTTGTATATAAACTTTTAAATGAGCATAGTCATGTTTTCTCATTACATTTATGAAATACAGCAAATCAAAGTATTGTCATACGGTTGTACATGAATCACCTGTAAAAACTTCATCGTTGATATTTCGCAATCGAATATACAATCTCTGCGATTTGTTTAAACATCATACAATATTTTAATCACATATACATAATGATATCAAATTTTTCGAAAATGCAGGCATACTTATTTTAAGTAAGATTTAGGTTTGAGTTGAAATCGGAGTTTATTCTAGTTAAAATACAAAATAATAATTTTTGGAAGTACATGTAATGTACCACGGAGCCACAGTGGTGCAATGGTTAGCATGCCCGCCTTGCATACACTAGGTCGTGGGTTCGATTCCTGCTTCGAGCCGAACACCAAAAAGTTTTTCACGGTGAGATCCCTACCTCGATGTATGGCTGGTGACATTTCACAGGGTTTCAAAGCTTCTCTAAGTGGTTTCACGTAAGGAACGCCGCGGACTCGCAATAAAAAGAAAGGTCCCTTTTCATTGAGCTTAACATGGAATCGCGGCAGCACTCAGTGATAAGAGAGAAGTTCACCAATGTGGTATCACAATGGACTGAATAGTCTAAGTGAGTCTGATACATCGGGCTACCACCTAACCTAACCTAACCTATATATAAGATGTAATGTCCTCCTAGTTGACATTAGTAGTAAAAGAAGTCAATGCACTACACGCAAATCATAATGTAATGCAAGGTGACATAATTGCAAACAGATGACTACAATATAATTTAGAAGACGGGGATATAATTATCAATTTTCGCATGTGGGCAACAATATATTTAGCAGGCCAAAATGGTAATTGTTTGCTATTTATGCCTCAATTTATTTTATATTATGCCTCAATTTGAAAAATATTAAAAATTTTTGGAAATACTATAGATATTCATAAAATATTCTAATTGTGTTACGATAGCCCCAAGTTGCATTTTATTCGTTTCAGCCAACTAAAACTTGTTTTAGGGTCATCGAGTTTAAAAAATAGCAGACAATGTTTGCTTTTTCAGGATACAGTAACTGCCTTTCCTTTTTCAAGCAGACTTTTTTGCTGAAAACTTTCTTTGAACATACTATATTCCATGAATTAAAATACAATTAAAATTTGGCTTTATGCCATATAAGGCTCACTTTTTTTTAAGTGTAACAACTTAGAAGATATATATCGACATTCACCATAAAATATCGTGCAGAAAAATTCAATAAATGATGGTGATTTCATTTGATTTCAAATCTCAAATTAAATTGGTCAAAACATATGCCTCAAGTATATAAACTGATAAATTATTTAGTATAAAAAGCGATACCTATCATGACTAACGAAAATATAAAAATATATCTTATTGCGAAATAATGTATTCTCGTCTCTCAAGACATGTCCTCCTAGATCGGCAGTGAAAAGATTATGTCAGGAGTAGACCAACAAAGCATAGAGCGGAATGAAGAGAATTGGACGTGAACTTCTCGCTTCTCCAAAAAAAAAATTAATGAATCATATGCTCCAATGAGTTTAATGTGTGCGCACTGCAAACAAACGAATTGCGGCTTGAGAGTATTTTTCACTACGAAAAAAATTTTTACGGAATCACGTTCACGCCGAACTCACCGAAAAACCTACTAAACGCACTCACGATAAGGAATGTTGCTGACTCACAAATAATCGTCTTATTCAAGACCCTTTTATTGACTCACGATTAGCAGTTACTTTTAGAGGAGATCGCAAGAGCTAATAAAAGAACCTTCGGTAGTCGTTATTACACGCAAAGAAAAAAAACGCTTTGGAAACGTGTACCGAAAACTTTTTCTTTTGTTAGAGTTGTTTGAAATTGCTTCTCGAAAATTTTAAACTTTTATCACCAAAAAATTCGTTGTTACAAAAAATTTTTGTCATAAAAAAAGTTATTTTTGAAACAACCAACACAGTCCATTCGTTATATCAAACATTGTTCTTTTCTGACTTTAGTTCTTTAATAGACACATTTTACAGTTCAAAATTTAATATACTACAATGTAAATGTTGAACATTTTTTCGAATCTTCCGAACATATCTGGAATATATGTTAAAAAAAAAAAACTTTGGTCGAAGCAGGGATCGAACCCACGACCCTTGGCGTGCAAGTCAGACGTAGCAACCACTGCACCACGGTGCCAAACTAAATGTTTGTTTCTGTTAAATAAACTTTGTTTATTCGGTTCGTGGGCGCGCAAGCTATGCTATATAAATATAACTTATATGGATATTATCTATTGATGACCATAACGCGTACATAGCTCAGTGGTTAGTTGTTGCTTACCAAAGTGCATGGTCCGCGGTTCGATTTCTCCGTCCAGGGCGAAGGTAAAAAAAATTTAAAAATTTATAAAATCGGTTAATTCTTCTACATTGTTGGTATTACAGGAAAAGTGTTAAGAACTAAAAAACATCGTGGATGTGAAAAGATGTGAGGGAAAATGCATATAAGAACAAGGAAATGATGTTTTTTTTTAGTTGTCCTTATGAAATTGTTTTTACATCCTGGAAAGAATAAAACGTTCTATCACAAAAAGTATATAACTTTTCTCCAAATACACTTCCTTACAGCGAAAAGCAAATGAGAAATGAACTTTGTTTGTCTAAAATTTCGTTTGGGAGGAAAGAATTATTTTTTTGCGTGTAGATAATTAGGGACAATCATAGAATTATATGAGCAGTTTACCTGTGGAATCTGATTGACAACGTGAAATATTACTTCCGAGAAGAAGTTTAATTTCGAAGTAAAGCCAAATAGTTGGGATAATGTATTTTGTTATCCACTGATAAAGCTTTGGCATACTTCATCTTTTTGAGAAAATTTTACTTTGCACTAGCTAAATAAATATTTAGTATTTGAAAAAAAAAAATTTGAAGTTAGATATTACAAAATTATCTTTAGCGTAATATGATATTCGGGATGAACGGAATGACAAATTTAAAAAATTTAGGATATACTGAACTATTTTGTGGAAAATACGAATTTTTACAAATCCTGCTTCATTTGTCTATAACTTTTTTCGTCTTTTATCCATTTAAAGAGAAAACTTTCTTATGTTTTAAATAAAATATAATAAGTTCCCTGTATTTTAATAAATTTAAATTGGCTTTAAGTGTCCCAGCTTTGAGTGAACTTATTTGCAAAAGTTTATTGATTTTGAATTTTTGTATATTTCCTCAACTTTTTGTCATTTGAATTATTAATTTTAAGCAAGAACAAAACATTTCGCAACATTTCGTGTCACCTTCCCTGTAGTTCAATTATAGCCACTTCTACACATTTGAGATGGGCCAATAAACAAATATCTTACTAAAAATGTTATTTTATACAGGATGAAAAAGGCTGTTTCTTTCATTATGTTTGGCGTTAAACAATTTATATGTTTGCGAACACAAATTTTTAACACAATATTTTTGAGTGCAAGCATATAATGTTTTCATAAACTAGCATAACATGCTTTGGACATATATTGTTAATATGTTAGAACATATTATGTTTTGAGGACATAAATGTTTGTAAATACAATATGCTTGGATGCAAACAATATTAATTTAGAAATAGCCTATAAACATTATATGTGTTTAGTAGCTTGGACCGCTATTTAAACACGGGAGCGATATTGAATTAAGTTGGTGGTTGTTGCTGTTATATCAAATAGATTTTATTTTCCTTGGGCAATTAGATCAGGTACGTTCTTTGAATCCTTTACAAACTGTGTGGTCCGCGTTCGAATCCCCGTCCGGCAAAAGGTAAAATTAAAATAAAAAAAATATACAATTTGGATAATTTCTTCTAACAATGTTTGTATACAGAAAAAATGGTGCTAAGAACTAAAAAAATCTTCGTGGAAGTGAGAAAGATGTGGGGAATGTACTAATTGGGCAGAAACAAAATTTGAGCATTCAGGTCGAAAACCTATGTTGTTAAAGCACCTATATTTACCTGTTTATTTTCAATAATTCATTATGATTGTAAATATATAAATAAATAATATTAAAATTTGAGCACAATATTGTTTGGAGAATTTTTTTTAAGCTATATAATATGTTTTGGGTGCAAATGCTTCCAAAACATATTATTATTTTCACATAATAACATATTGTTTTTGGAAGGGCAAACATTAAATTGAATTTGGATGCAAAAATTTACAAAATGGGGTTTGAACTTAGACTACCCAAACATTATATTGTTTAGACCAATATGCTTTCAAAACATATTATATATTGGAAGAGATCAAAACATATAAATGTTTGGGCCAATACCCAAAAGTATTATGCTTGAAGCAAAAATGTTTGGGTAGCTTATATGTTTCACAGAAAAGCGATTTTTTTGTGGAGCGTGTAGCCATCAAAGTAGTTATTTTTACATAAAAAAATGTATTCATTACTTTATTTTTTTTGTGATAAGGACTAAAACTAAAAGAGTCTTACGACTGCTCTAACATTAGACAATATTAGACCTAAGCAGATTAAACGACTCGCTTACAAATTAAATAGAATGTTCATTTACATTGACCGTTTTTGTCCCAATTGTGAATACATCTTTCGCATTGTGGTAGAAGCCCACTAACTATTTAGCCAAATATTGTTTTCATTGGGTGCCTCAGAAAAAAAACAATAATACTTTCCTCTGTTGTCATGGCAAAGTTGTTATAATCAATTTTATTCGCGATGTTTTCTGGCTGCTATTAATTTGGGGGGGAAGAGTAATAAAGCCTTCCCTAAAGCTTTGGAAAGTTATTTCTTCTTATTAAATGCCACTTACAAGCTGATTAAATTCTCTTCTTCATAGTAGCATCGCCTATTTTTCTTAGATTTGAGCAAAAAAAAATATTTTGTTTTTTTCTTTTTTTGGAAAAATATTAAAACAAAATTAATATCAGATTCTTCAAAGCTTTTAATAGTCGAATGTAGATGTTCTGAAAACCCCGTGCAAAGCTATTATTACTTGATCAGCCCATTAAAAGCTTACTTTCATCTGACTGGCCAGTAAAAAGTAAAAAATTTAATTGAACTAACTGAACATTTAGTTTGGTATAGCAAAATGCCAAATCACATGTTTAATTTGTTTTTATTCAAGTTGCGTATAAAGTAGCAATGCAATCAATTAACTGCACAAAATGAAATCATTTATTCATAAAATTGATAGTGTAATTGACTTTGTTTTAAATCTCAATGGAGTTTAATTAACAGGAAAAATTGGGATATGTATGTGTGTTCTTATTCATTTTTCATTTTCAAAACACGAAAAAAAAAAAAAATTTTTTTTAGCAATGCAAAAAAAATAATTATGGAACTGATATTGGGATATCACAATGAAACTGAAGAGAGTAAGTGCTGCCTAATATAATGGAATATTTATATCTAAACCTAGTATAGTTTATATAAAACCTTCTTAAACTAAAATACATTTCTTTCTTTTACGTTCTCTCCGACTTTACTTCTGAACATACAGAAATCACAGCTTTACTGAATATACATTAAGTAGCAAATAGTCTTAAAATGTTATATCACAAATTCAGTTTGAGGTATATAGTCGGCGGTGGTACGACATTAGCTCTTTCTCAACTGTGTTAACATTTTCCTGCTAATTATAATATTCGTTTAAGGGTAATTTTGTTGTAATAATTTTTGTCTCAATATTTGTTACATTAATTCATTCAGTTAGCAATGACGGATTAGCTACATCAAGGAAAATGGCGGGACTGAAAAGATTTCCAATGTTTTTTGGCATTGGGTTCTGATCCAAAAACGCGTATAATAAAACTATTTTGAAACATTGATTTTAATAAAACAAAAAGAATCCCAGTCTATTTTAGAAACGAACTGTTTTTCATATGTTTCTGTGCTAAAAAATTTATGTCTTTGGATTCAAATAAATTTTAAAAACATTGTGTTTTGATCTCAGCCTTAAAACCATAGCCATTGACTAAACTACAAGTGTAGCTTAACCAACAGAGGAAATGTATGCCTGTCACATTTATTGGCAAAGCCTGTAGACTGCAAGATGGTTGGACTTACAGCTGTTCGGAATTACCACATTCCCTCATCAGCATCCTCTATTGCCAGCAAAAAATATCAACCAATTATCAGAATAAATTCGGTAATTCACTCAACCCAAAGTTGATCTACCCTTGAACCTTCGAAAAAGGTCCAAGGGTATAGATCACTTTGGCGTTGAGTGAATTACCCGAACTTTATTCTGATAATTTGTGATATTTTTGCTGCAAGTAGGGATGCTGATTGAGGAATGTGGTAATCCGGAAACAGCTGTTACATCCAACCCATCTTGCAGTCACAGGGCTTTGCCCAAATAAATGTGACAGGCATACATTCCTCTTTGGTTGTTAAGCTACACTTGTAGTTTAGTCAAATGCATGTTTTAAGTTGAGATCAAAAACAACAATGTTTTAATTATTTGAATTCAAAGACACTATTTTTACACAGAAACATATGAAAAACAGTCGCATTTTCTAAAATAGACTGGGGCATTCTTTTGTTGGTTTATTAAAATTCAATGTTTTTAAAATAGTATGATTACCGCGTTTTTGGATCAGAACCAATGCCAAAAAACATTGAAATCTTTCAGCCACGCATTTTCCGTTGAATGTACTAATACCGTCAATTTGCTAACTGAAGAATTAATGTAACAAAGTATTGAGACAAAATTATTACGCAACAAAACTTTACCCTTAAACGATATTAACATTAGCAGGAAATGTTTTAACACAGTTGAGAAGAGCCTAATGTCGTACACAGCCGACTACTATACCTCAAACGGAATTTGTGCATATCAACATTTTAAGACTATTTTGCTACTTAATGTATATCAGATAAAGCTGTTGAGTTCTTTATGTTCAAGAAGTAAAGTCGGAGAGAACGTACAAAGAAAGGACAATGTATTTTTAGTTTAAGAAGGTTTTATATAAACTATACTAGGTTAGACTATAAATATCTCCATTATATTAGGCACACTTTACTTATTCAGTTTCATTGTGATATCCCAATATCAAGTTTCCCATTAATTATTTTTTTTCAATTGCCTAAAAAATTTCGTGTTTTAATGAAACAAATGGAATAAGAAAACACATACATATTCCCAATTTTTTCCTGCTTAAAAACTCAATTTGAGATTTAAAACAAAGTCAATTACACTATTCAAATTTATGAATAAATGATTTCATTTTGTGCAGTTTAATTGATTGCATGCTACTTTATACCAACATTGAATTAAAAACCAAATTAAACATGTGATTGGCCAATTTTCTATACCAAACAAATGCTCAGTTTAGTTCACATTAACATTTTTACTTTATGCCAGACAGAGTGAAGGAACTTTTAATGGGCTGATCAAGTAATAGATAGCTTGCAACGGGTTTCTCAAGAAATCTACATTCGACTATTAAAACTTTGCAAAGATCTGATATTAAGTTTGTTTTAATATTTTTCAAAAAAGCACAAAAAACCAAAAAATTTTTTTGTCATGAATCTTCAAGAAAAATAGGGCGATGCCTACTATGGAAGAAAGAGAGAAATTTAATCACTTGTAGTGCATTTAATAAGAAAAATATACTTCCAAAGAGCTTTATGAAGGTTATAACTCTTCCCCAAATTATTACAGCCAGAAAACATCCGGATAAAATTGATTATAAACAAATTTGCCATGACAACAGAGGAAAAGTATTTGTGTTTTTTTTTCTGAGCACCCAATGAAAACAATATTTGCTATACGTTCAGTGGCATTCTACCACAGCGAAAGGATGTATTCACAATTGGAGAACAAAAACGGGTTCACATGTACATGAACATTTCTATTTAATATTGTAGCGAGTCGTTTAATCTCTTAGCGTCTATATTGTCTAAATGTTAGACAGTCTACAGACCTCCTTTTAGTTGAGTCCTTATCACCACAAAAAAATAAAGTAATGAATACATTTTTTTATGTAAAAATAACTACTTTGATGGCTACACGCTCACAAAAAATCGCTTCTGTAACATATACTCCCAAACATATTTTGCTCTCAGCATATACATTTTTGGGTATTGCCCAAACATTTATATGTTTGAATCTCTTCCAATATATAATAATGTTTGAAAGCACTATTGGCTCTAAACAATATAATGTATTGGGTAGCTAAGTTCCAAACATTTTGTATTTTGGCATCCAAATTCAATAATGTTGTCGTCCAAAAAACATATGTATATTATCCGTGAACATTATAATATGTTTGGGAAAGCATTTTGCCCACCCAAAAATATTATATGCTTTAAAAAAAATTCTCCCAAACAAGTTTGGTTGTCTCAAAATTTTATTACTTTATTTATATATTTAACAATATAATGAATTATGAAAATAAACAGGTAATATAGGTGCTTAACAACATAGGTTTTTCGACCTGAATGCTCAAATTGCTTTCTGGCCCCAATCTGTAACTTCCCCCACATCTTTCTCACTTCCACGAGATTTTTTAGTCTTAGCCACCTTTTTCTGTAATACAACATTGTAGAAGAACATTATCCAATTGTATGATTTGTTTTATTTTAAATTTTACCTTTTGCCGGACGGGATTCGAACAGCGGACCACAACAGTTGTAAGAATCAAGAAGTAGCTGATCAATTGCCCAAGGAAAAATTAAAATCTTAATTTTCATATAACCAAGCCCAACAACACCAACTTAATTCAATATCGCCTCCTGTTAAATTAGCGGTCCAAGCCTACTAAACACATATATGTTTATAGGCTATTTCTAAATTAATATAATGTTTGCATCAAAGCATATTGATTTACAAACATTTTATGTCCCAAACATAATATGTCTCTAATCATATTTAACATATATGTCCCAAACATGTTATGCTAGTTATGAACATTATATGCTGCCACTCAAAAATATGTGTTTTAAAAATTTGTGTTCCAAACATATAATGTTTATAAAGCCAAACATATGAAAAACAGCCTTTTCATCGGTATAACATAACATGTTTAAGTAGATAATTTGTTTATGGCCCCATCTCAAAGTGTAAAGTGGCTATTAATATGAACTACAGGAAGTGACACGAAATGTTGCGAAATGTTTTAGTTCTTGCTTAAAATTAATAATTCAAATGACAAAAAGTTGAGGAAATATACAAAAAATTCAAAATCAATAAAACCTTTTGCAAATAAGTTCACTCAAACTGGGACACTAAAGCCAATTTAACTTTATTTATACCAGGGAACTTATTATATTTTATTTAAAAACATAAGAAAAGTTTTCTATTTAAAATGGCAATTAAAAAAGACGAAAAAAGGTATACTAGACAAATGAAGCCAGGATTTGTTAAAATTCGTATTTTCCACAAAAATAGTTTCAGTATATCCTAAAATTTTTTAAACTTTAGTCCATTCGCTTCATTCCCGAATAATCATATTTACGCTAAAGGATAATTTTGTAATATCTAAACTTCATTTTTTTTTTCAAAATACTAAATATTATTGAGCTAGTCACAAGTAATTTCTCTCCAAAAAGATGAAGCTTATGCCAAGCTTTATCATGGGATACAATCAATAACACTTATCCAACTATTGCTCTTACTTCGAAATTTAAAACATTCTTCTTCGGAATAATATAGTTCACGTTTTCAATCAGATTCCGACACGGTAAAGCTGCTTCATATAATTCTATGATGTGTCCCTTATATCATACACGCAAAAAAAATAATTCTTTCCTCCAAACGAAAATTTTAGACAAACAAAGTTCATTTCTCATTTGCTTTTTCGCTGTTAAGGAAGTTGTATTTTCGGGAGAAAAGTACTATTACTTTTTTGTGATAAACGTTTATTCTTTTCAGGATGTAAAAAACATATTTCATTAGACAAACTCAAAGAAAAACATCATTTTCTTGCCTAATTTGCATTTTCCCTTCCATCTTCTCACATCACGATGTTTTTAGTTCTTAACCACCTTTTTTCTGTTAATACCAACAATGGTAGAAGAAATTATACGATTTTATAGAATTTTTAAATTTTTTTTACCATTTCGCCTGGACGGAGAATCGAACCGCGCGACCATGCACTTTGTAAGCCAACACACTAACCACTGAGTATGTACCTTTGATGCCGTCATCAATAGATAAATATCCAAGTAAGTTATATTTAGATACATAAGCTTGCGGCGCCCACGAAACCGGAATAAAACAAAGTATTATTTAACAGAAACAAACATTAGTTTTGCACCGTGGTGCAGGGTGGCTACGCTCTAGACTTAGCACGCAAGCGGTCGTGGGCTTCGATCCCTGCTTTCGACCAAAGTTTTTTTTTTTACATATATTCCAGAATGTTCGGAAGAATTCCGAACAAAATGTTCAACCATTCATTGCTAGTATATTAAATTCTTGAACTGTTAAAATGTGTGTCTTATTAAAGCATCCTAAAGTCAGAAAAGAACAATCGTTGACTTCGAATGACTGTTGTTGTTTCAAAAATAAACTTTTTTTAATTGAAAAAAAAATTTATTGCTAACAAACGAATTTTTTGGGTGATTAAAAGTTAAAATTTTCGAAGCAATCTCAAACAACTCTTAACAAAAGAAAAAACGTTTCGCGTTTACACGTTTCAAACGTTTTTTTCTTTGCGGTGTAATTTAACGACTACGAAGGTTCTTTTATTAGCTCTTGCGATCTCTCAAAAAGTAACTGCTCAATCGATGAGTCAATAAAAGGGTCTTGAATAAGACGATTATTTGTGAGTCACAACATTCCTTATCGTGAAGTGCGGTTAGTACGGTTTTTCGTGAAGTTCGCGTGAAACGTGATTCCGTAAAATATTTTTCGTAGTGGAAAAATACTCTCAAGCCGATTCGTTTGTTTGCAGCTGCGCACACATTAAACCTCATTGGAGCATATATTCAATTATTTTTTTGCGAGAACAGAGTTCCACTTTACCAATTCTCTTCATTCCGCCTCCATGCTTTTGTTGGTCTCTAGCTCCTGACATAATTCTTTTCACTGCCGTCTAGGCAGGACATGTCTTGAGAGACGAAATTACATTATCCAATAAGATATATTTTATATTTTTGCTTAGTCATGATAAGTATCCTTTTTTTATACTAAAATAATTATCAGTTTATATAGCTGCAGGCAATATGTCTTGACCATTTAATTTGACGATTTTGAACATAATGAAATCAACCAATCATTATTATTGAATTTTTTCTGCACGATATTTATTGGTGAATGTCGGATATAATATCTCTACAGTTGCTTACACTTAAAAAAAGTGCAGCCTTACTATGGCCCATAAAGCCAATTCTATCTGTATTTTAATTCATGGCGGATATTAGTAATGTTCCAAAGAAAGTTTTCAGCAAAAAGTCTGCTGAAAAAGGAAAAGCAGTTACTGGTTATGCTGAAAATAGGCAAACATTGTCTCGCTATTTTTTAAACTCGATGACCCTAAAAACAAGTTTTAGTTTGCTGAGAACGAATAAAATTGCCACAACTTTAGGGGCTATCGGTAACACAATTACAATATTTTATGCAATATCTATAAGTATTGCCAAAAATTTTAATATTTCAAAATTGGAGGCATAAATATAAAAAAATAAATTGAGGCATAAATAGCAAAACAATTACCATTTTTGCCCTGCTAATATGATATTGTTGGCCCACAATTGCGAAAATTGATAATTTATTATACCCCGTCTTCTAAATTATATTGTAGTCAAGTCTGTTATGCAATATGTCACCTTGCCAATTACATTATGATTTTGCTGTAGTGCATTGACTCCTTTTACTTACTAATCTCACCTAGCCGAGCGACATTACATCATTATATATAAGTATAGGTTAGGTTAGGTGGTAGCCCGATGCTATCAGACTCACTATAGACTATTCAGTCCATTTGTGATACCACATTGCGGTGAACTATCTCTCTTATCACTGAGTGCTGCCCGTATTCCATTGTTAAAGCTCAATGCACAAGTGACCTTCTTTTTATTGCCCGGAGTCCGAACGGGCGTTTCCACATATCAGTGTGAAACCACTTAGAGAAAGTTTGAAACCCTGTGAAATCTCACCAGCATTACTGAGGTATGGGATAATCCACCGCTGAAAAAAACTTCTTGGTGTTCGGTCGAAGCAAGGAATCGAACCCACGACCTAGTGTATGCAAGCGCTGGCATTGCCCTAAACCATTGCCACCACTGTGCTTCCGTGGC
>PGFW01026399.1:0-11305 GCA_003123925.1 Haematobia irritans
ACCCGAAAGTCTCTCATGGTGGGGAATATAGTCCCGAAGGTCTCTAGTGTTAAAACAATAGCCTAGGTCGGTTTGTGCTGAATATTAGACCCGAAGGTCTCCTATGGTGGAACACATAGGTTGACATTTTGGTCCGATCAGACCAAAGATTGGTTCAAAAATTAATTAATTTTATTTAAAGTGGTCGCGATGCGTCGGACAAATGGAATTGTGTCCATTTTTTCGTCAAATCGGTAATTTTTTAAAAAATTCTATAGCCAATAACATTTTGACCAAAATTTTATCTGTAGAAATAAGATTTTTGACAAGAAATCTCTATATGAAATTAAAATTTTTAACACAAAACTTTCTATAGAATAAATATTTTTACGTGTCGCTTCTCTATAGAAGTAAAAATTGTGAACAAAATTTTCTATTATAAATTAAAATTTTCAAAAATTTTCGATAGAAATAAAATTTTGACAAAATGTTCTATAGAATATAAATTTTTGAACAAAATGTTCTATAATAATAAAAAAAAAAATTTTGACAAAATTTTTCTACAGAAAAAAAATTTTGACAATAATTTTCTATACAAAATAAAATTGTGACAAAATTTTTTCTATAGAAATAATATTTATTTGACAAAAAATTTTCTATAGAAATTAAATTGCTGACAAAATTTTTCTATATAAATAATTTTTCAAAATAGTAAAAAAAATTTTACAAATTTTCTAATAGAAAAAAATATTGACGCATTTTTATATAGAAATAAAATTTATCAATAAGATAAAAAATATTTACAAATTTTCTATGGAAGTAAAATTTTTGACATTTTCTATAGAAATAAAATGTTGATAAAATTTTCTGTAGAAAAATAAAAATTTTTTACAAAAATTTTCTATAGAAAAAAAATTTTGACGACATTTTTCTATTGAAATAAAATTTTGATAAAAGTTTTCTATGAAATAAAAATTTTGACGACATGTTTCTAATAGAATATAAAATTTTTGGACAAATTTTCTATCGAAAATAAATTTTCGACGAACATGTTCTATAAGAAATTTGACAAATTTTCATATAAGAAATAAAAATATTGATAAAAATTTCCTGTAGAACAGAATTTTGATAACATTTTCTATAGAAATAAAATTTTGACAAAGTTATTCTATAGAAATTAAAGTTTTCAACAAAATTTTCTAATAGAAATAAAAATATTGACAAAATTTTCTATAAGAAATAATATTTTTGACAAAATTTTGATAAAATTTTCTATTTTTCTATATCGGACCATAATCGCCATAATCTGGGTTATATAAATTGTATCGCTATCATTAATTTAATAATATGGTAATTTTAGTCTTTAATATGATTCGAATAACAAACTTGCCTTACTTAAAAATCCTCATGCACAAACGTTTTCCATATACCCGTATAACTATATTAAAGCCTGAATTCGATAAGAATTAAAGACCGCTTCTAATTGCCGAATGATAAAAACGTAATACAATTCAGTAATTTGAGGTAGGTTTATTAATATATCACTATGACATAAAATTTTATTATATACAGCCACATGAATTTTTGTTATTCAGTATAAAAATATTTCCGAGAATTTATATATTATGCATTCACTACAATTTTTACGATATTTCAGATATGCAGTTTCGGCAACTTCTTTTGTTAAAAAATAAATTTAATCTTTTGGCGACTACAGCTACTTTAATAAATGGTCTCAATACTTTGATAATTTACCCAAAGATTTGAACTTTAACAATATTTACGCCAATGATTTTGTTTATCAGTATTAAATACTTCCAATATTATGCTCACTAATATTTATGACGATATTCGGATATAGTTCGGCTAGTCTTTAATAAAAAAATAAATTTTAATTTCTTAATAAAAATGATTTGAACTTTAAAATATTTGACATTTCACAATATAAAACCGGAATAGAATTCTTTACCACGAGTGTGTGACTTGCGATTCTATGTAGATTGCAAGAGTGTCATATAGAAACTCATTACATCTAGGATTTGTATTGCTTGTGGTAATGAGATAAGTATATTTACTTAAACTACGAACTTTTTTGCGGGGCAAGAGAATGCTCTTTTGCACTTTCAGTTCCAGTTAACAGTTTCTATATATGCCCTAAGTGCCGGGCGTCCAAGGATATTAAGGGGTGCCTTTTTATATGGCGGGATTGAGCAACGCCTAGTTTTTAGACTCTGCCTTACTAATGACCAGCTCCTTCCTATAGCTTGACCGTTTTAAAACAGCTCAGAAAATTTTGAGATAGCGACGCGATATATTGTGTTGTTTACTTAAAAGATAGCTCAACACCAAAAAATTAAAATATTGAACATTTTCACTAGCGATTTCTTTCGACATGGATTTAACTCAAAAAAAGTCCATCGAATGACTTAGAGATGACAATTTTTTGGCCGATTGAAGAAATCTTATTTAATGTTTGGCAACCGTTTGAGCAACTCGTTTGCATTGATATCTATCATTCTTAGATTTTTTTTTTAATTTTTATTTCTATAGAAAATTTGTTCAAAATTTTATTTCTATAGAAATTAAAAAAAAAAAAAAATGATTTAGATTCTTTATAGAATTTGCAAAATTCTTTAAATTTTGTCAAATTTTATTTTAGAAAATTTTCAAATTATCAGGAATTCAAATTTTTTTAGAATTGTAAATTACAAGGAAATTTTGTCAAATTTCTTTTATAGAAATTTTGTCAATTTATATGAATTAGCCATAGATTTTTTATTTTTTCTAAGAAGGACACTTTTATAGAATTATTTGAAAATTGTATATAGAAAATGCATTTATATGGATTTGAAATTTTATTACGTTTTAACTTATTCTAGAAAGTTTTGTCCAAATTTTAATTTCTATAGAAAATTTGTCTAAAATTTTATTATCCTAATAGAAAATGTTTTAATTTTCTTTATAGAAAAATTATGTCAAAAATTTTATTCTTGTATAGAAAATATTTGTAAAAATTTATAAGAATTTTTGAAAATTGTTTCTTGAATGTTTGACAACATTTCTTATAGTTATTCTATAATGTATATATAAAATATTCAAACTATTAGAAATTGTTAACAATTTTTTTATGCGATATTTAAACATAAAGATTGTCAATTTTGATTTTAGAATCAATTATTTCTATAGAAATATTTTATAAATGTTAAAATTTATTTAATAAAATATTACTCTAGAAATCAAAATTTCCTACGAAAATTATTTTGTCAACATTTATTTTATATTTAAAATATCTACGATTGATTATTTAAGAAAATTTTGTCAAAATTTTATTTCTATAGAAATTTTGTTCATAAAATTAATTTCTATAATAGAAATTTTTGTTCAAAATTTTAGTTCTAAATAGAAAATTTTCTTCAAAAATTTATTTCTATAGAAAAAATTTGTCAAAATTTTATTTCTATAGAAATTTTGTCAAAATTTTTATTTCTATAGAAATTTTGTCAAAATTTTTATGTCTATAGAAAATTTGTCAAAAGTTTTATTTCTATAGAATAATTTTATCAAAATTTAATTTCTATAGAAAATTTTTCAAAATTTTATTTCTATAGGAAGTTTTGTCAAATTTTATTTCTATAGAAATTTTGTTAAAATTATATATTATAGAAATTTTGTCAAAAATTTTATTTTTATAGAAAATTTTTGTCAAACATTATTATTTTTATAGAAAATTTTGCTTCTATAGAAAATTTTGTCAAAAATTTGTATTTTATTAGAAATGTATGTCAAAATTTTATTTCTATAGAAAAATTTTGTCAAATTCTTATTTCTTTAGAAAATTTTGTCAAAATTTATTTATTATAGAAAATGTTGCTTCTATAGAAATTTATGTTAAAATTTTATTTCTATAGAAATTTTGTCAAAATTTTGTTATCTATAGAAAATTTTGTCAAAAATTTTATTTCTATAAGAAATTTTGTCAAATTTTATTCTATAGAAATTTTCTCAAATTAGTTGTATTTCTAAAAGAAAATTTTTTCAAAATTTTCTCTTCTATAGAAAATTTTCTCAAATTATATTTCTATAGAAATTTTACTCAAAATTTTAGATCAAAAAAAAAAAAAAAAAAAAAAAAAAAAAAAAAAAAAATTAAGAAAATTTCTCAAAAATTTAATTTCCTATATAGAAATTTGTCAACATTTTTTTTCTTAATAGAGAAAAAATTTTTTGTGTCAAATTTTTATTTCTATAGACAATTTTTGTGTCAACAATTTTATTTCTAAATAGAAAATTTTGTCAAAATTTATTATTTTATAAGCAAATTATTGTCAAAATTTTATTTCCATAGAAAATTTGTGTCAAAAAAACTTTTTTTTGGTTTTCTGTCAACGTTACAAGTGTTTAGTTCACATCCCAAACACAGAATCGCGAATAACTCCTTAAGAACATGATGCAAATTTGAGTGCAAACGGCCTGTTGAAATGTTGACCATCCGCCAGCATCCACATATAGATCAGTTCTCGCAAACAAAAAGCATTTCACAACTGCTTCTGGCGCAATAAGACTTTTATGTTTCTGAGCAAATCTATTTTTGCAAAGTTTTGTGTGATGATTCTCATGCATTTCATAGTTTAAAACTGTGCATTTCCTGCATATTCCTAAAGAATTAAATACTGATCATTAGACATGATTCATTTAGGAAGAATACGCGTATGATCGATAACATTACGCATTTATCAAGAAGTTTGCCATAAGTAGAATTCGGCTTAACGTTGCCATGAATCGTAAATGCGTTATGGTCATATAGTAATTTATTTATCAACCAATTTGGAATTTCTACTACAACCGATATTGAATCCTTCATAATTAGCTACAACATATTATAAAAAAAAATCTTTTGTTAATTATGAACCTAATCATCATTACCGCGCAAATAATTTCTTTTCTAGCTCTCCGGCGCCAACTCTGGATTGATGTCCCCTCTCATTAGCTTTTTGTTTGACCACAACTATGCCGCATAAAGTTTCATATCACAATGAATGGCTGAAATGAATATAAATAAAGAGTGCTCAGCCAGTAGGGCTGGCTTAACAAATTTTGTTGTTAATTTAGAAACAGGCCTCTTATAATCTGGGCAATAACCCCTATATATAGTCTCTGTTAAATAATTAATATATAGAAAATTATTGTCAAAATTTTTATTTCTATAGAAAGATTTGTGAATATTTTATTTCTTATAGAAATTTGTCAAAATTTTTATTTCTTAATAGAAATTTTCTCAAAAATTTTATTTCTATTAGAAAATTTTATGTTAAAATTATTTTATTTCTATAAGAAAATTTTGTTAAAATTATTTATTTCTATAGAATATTTTTGATCAAAATACTAATTTTTATAGAATAGTTTTGTAAAATTTAATTTCTATAAGAAAATTGTGAAAGTTTTATTTCTATACAAAATTTTGTCGAACCATTTTATTTCTATGAAAATTTTTGTTCCAAAAATTTTATTTCATATAGAAAATTTTGTCAAAATTGTAATATCTATTAGAAAATTCTTGTCTAAATATTTATTTCATATAAAAAATATTTTTCAAAATGTTTATTTCTATAGAAATTTTGTTCAAAATTTTTATTTCTATAGAAAAATTTTGTCAAAATTTTATTTCTATTAGAAATTTGTCAAAAATTTATTTCTAATAGAAGATTTTGTCATAGATTCTTATTTCTATAGAAACTGTTTGTCAAAATTTAATTTCTATAACAAAATTTTGTCAAAATTTTATTTCTATAAGAAAATTTTGTCAACCATATTTTTATACCCTCACCACTAGCTGTGCGTACAGGGTATAATAAGTTTTGCTGGCATTATTGCTATGTAACGCAAGAAAGAAAAGGTCTGAAGACCCATCGTTTGTATTACCGAATCTCTTTAGAATTAAATTCTGAGTGCGATTTAGCGATGTCCGGTCTGTCTGTCTGGTTGTGTATTTTTGTGTTGCAAAGTAAGCACTCGCAGTTTTGATCGATTGTTTTCCTAAAAATTTGGTTATATGGATCCTGTTTCGGCTCAAATGACGATCCCTATTTGAAAAATCGGTTCAGATTTAGATATACTGCCATATATAATTTTACACCGATCTGGTCATAAATTGGCGTGTATATCAACCGATCTTCTCAAATTCCGTACATCCGAATATTTTTATGAGTCTTCGAAAAACTTCAAATATCAGCCAATAATCAGGTTTCAGATTTAGATATATACTCCATATATAGCTTTTCGCCCGATTTACACTCAAATAAACCGCAGAGGCAATTTTTTGCTCAGATTTAGTTGAAATTTTGCAATAAGGAAAGTACAATAGTAGTGTAGTCAAGTGTGCCAAATTTTATTTAGATTATAAGCCTCCCATAATATATCATTCGTTCAGATTCGCACTCATAATGACCACCAGAGTCCAGATTTTTTGCATTCCGATTTTAGTTTGACATTTGCACAGGGAGTAAGAATTAGCATGTGAGCTAATGCGTGCCAAATTTTGGTTGAAATCGGTTTAGATTTAGATATAAAGAGCTCCATATATAGCTTTCGCACCGATTTACACTCATAATCGACCGTAGTAGTCCCAATTTTTTGCTCGATTTAATTGAAATTTTGCACAGGGAGGTAGAATTAGCATTTTAGCTACTCGCGTTGCCCAAATTTTTGGTTGAAATCAGGTTGTCAGATTTAGATATAGCTCCCATATATAGGCTTTCGCCCGATTTACACTCATCATATGACCACAGAGTCCAAGTTTTTTAGCTCAGATCTTAGTTTGAGAATTTTGGCATCAGGGAGCTGAGAACTAGCATTGTATGCTATGCGTGCCGAATTGGTTGAAATTCGTTCAGATTTAGTATAAAGCTCCCAATATATAGCTTTCGCTGCGATTACACTCTTTTGCCCACAGAGGACAATTCTTTGGCTCCGAATTAGTCAATTTGCACAGGGAGTTAGAATTAGCAATTTAAGCTATGACGTGTCAAATTGGTTGAAATGGGTTCAGATTTAGATATGCTCCCAATATATAGCTTTTCGCCCGATTTAACCAACTCAAATGAACCACAAGCAGGCCAATTTTTTGCCTCCGATTTAGTGAAATTTTGCACAGGGAGTAGAATTAAGCATGTAGCTATGCGTGCCAAATTATGTGAAATTGGAGGGGCGGTTCAGATGGTAGATAAGCTCCCATATAAAGCTTTCGCCCGATTTACACTTCATACTGACAGCACAGACGACAATTTTTAACTCCGATTTAGTTGAAATTTTGAACAGGGGAGTTAGAAATTAGCAATTGTATCTATTCGGTGCCAAATATTCGGTTGAAAATCGGTTCAGATTTGATATAGCTCCCATATATATGTTTTTCTGATTTCGACAAAAAAATGGTCCAAAAATAACAACAAATTTCCTTGTAAATACGCCACTGCTTATCGCGCTTGTAAAAACTTAGTAAAAAATGACTCTAGATTTTCCTAAACTTATAAACATATAATATCGAGCGATAAATCATAAATAAACTTTTGCGAAGCTTCCTTAAAATATTGCCTTCAGATTTAAATGTTTCCCATATATTTTTTTACTAGCATTGTTGTTCCACCCTACGTGCCATTAGCCGACATTAAATTTTGAGTCTAATGAGATTTTTAGAGAAGTCTATCAAGTCTGTCCAGATCGAGTGATATTATAACATGTATGTAATTTGGAGACAAACCTTATATATATGCCCACGCAACACATATTGAACGGATGTGATAATGTATCGAAAATTTAAGATCTACAAAGTTGGTGCAGGGTATAATTATAGTCCGGCCCCGCCCGACTTTAGACTTTTCTTACTTTGTTTTCCTATTAGAAAATTTTTTCAACATTTTATTTGTATAGAAAAATGTTGTTCAAAATTCTTATTTCTATAAGAAAATGTTATTTCTAATAGAAATTTTATCCAAAAAAATATAACTGTAAAAAATATATGCTTCTCGCCTGAAAGATGAATCACCCAGATGGTGTATCAGAAATATTCGAGAACAGCAAATATTTCAATAAAAAAGCTATAATGAAAAACAACAGCACCAGCATTTTTCACATAGTCCATGACGCTCCAAGCCAAACGAATAATCCCAAATTGTAAAAATTTTATCTAACAGAAAATTTTATTTAAAATTTCAATAAATTTCAATATTTTTTCTATGAAAAATTTGCTCACATTTTATTTCTATGAAAGAAATTTTGCCAAAATTTTATTTCTATAGAAAATTTGAAGTTTGCAACAAAATTTGCTTGTTTTCTTTAAACGAAGTTTTTTGTGTGCATTACACACTGATGTATAAATAGACCTCTTTATGTGTATGCATTACTTGTGTACTAATGGCTAAAGCGACAATTATGAGTTGATGCACTCAGTGCTACCTGGCCCAGTGGATGTGGTTTACAAAACAGAAGATCCGTGATTCTATGCTTTGTCCCGGAAAATGTCATAGTTGAAAAAAAAATGATATTGCCTTTAAAATTTAGAAGTCCAAGTTAAATTCATAGCTTCTGCGCCAATTTTACACAACCTCCGGATCCAAAAAGAAGATTTTCACAACTTTTCTTGGCGACGCTTCTTTTTGCTGGGATATTTACAATGAAAATATTTACCTCCCACAAACCTAAGTCCTATACGATAACTTTTCGGCAAACATTTTTCTTCTTTCATGTATAATTTTTGGTAGCCAAAATTCCATATAAATGTTGCCGTATAAAATTCCACGCTGGTTTTTGTATAGCTGTAAAGGATTTTATCTGTAAATGGTGGGGGGACCACCATCAAGACCTACTGTGATTATAGATATGAAAGTGGTCAATACAAGTGGTGCCATATACCATACACGCTTTATGCGTTTATGGCAATTTAAGTGCTTTTATTTGGTGCATTTATAATAATCAATGCTTCCATTGGGAATAATTTATAACAAATATAAAACAATAAGTGGTCGCGCTGTGAGAAAAAAATAATACCAAAGGCCAATATATTGATGTTATGCAATTTTAATGTTAAATAAAAGTTAAACAAATAATAAACAAAAATTATATTAATTATAGACTGTAGGTTTTAATATGACAAATAAAATTACCATATTTTTAATGTGTATTACACAGCAAAATATAATAATAAATAATTGCAGATCCCATTCCACATATAAGAATTTTTTTAATTTAAATTTTTTTTTTATATAAAATAATATCTAACACAATAATTTGTTAGTCTCGCGAACACGGTTGCCACAGTTAGTAGAATTCTACCCAAAATGGTAGATGTTTTAAGCTGGTTTGGTAGATTGTTAGAATTATTGATGTTTTGGTAGATTTTGCCAAATATTCCTAGATAAAATTTTTGAAAAAACTTCTATAGTAATAAAAATTTAGACAAAATTTTCTATAGAACTAAAATTTAGAAAAATTTTCTAAAGAATAAAATTTAGACAAAATTTTCTATAGAAATACAATTTTGACAAAAATTTTCAATATAGAAATAAAAGTTTGACAAAATTTTTTATAGAATAAATTTTGACAACAAATTTTTCTTTTGGTAGATTTTGCCAAATATTCCTAGAAATAAAATTTTAGACAAAATTTTCTATAGAAAAAAATTTTGATAATTTTTTTTTATCATAATTTTCTATAGAAACACAATTTTCTATAGAAATACAATTTTGGTAAAATTATCTATAGAAATAAAATTTTGACAAAATTTTCTATGGAAATAAGATTTGATAAAATTTTTCTATAGAAAAATAAAATTTTGACAAAATGGTAGATTTTTACTGTTTGGTAGATTGGTAGAATTATGTATGTTTTGGTAGATTTTGCCAAATATTCCTCTAACTCAAAGGTACATTCCTCCAACTAAGAGGTACATCACAAGTTTTCTATAGAAATAAAATTGTGACAAAATTTTCTATAGAAATAAAATGTTGACAAAAATTTTATAGAAATGATATTTGACAAAATTTTCTATAGCAAATAAATTTTGACAAAATTTTCTATAGAAATAAGATATAGATAAAATTTTCTATAGAAATAAAATTTACAGAAAATTTTTTATAGAAATAAATTTACAGAAAATTTTCTATAGAAATAAAATTTTTAGAAAATTTTTTATAGAAATAAAATTTTGATAAAATTTTCTATAGAAATAAAATGTTTATAAAATTTTCTATAGAAATAAAATTTAAAAAAAAATTCGTATAGAAATAAAATTTAAAAAAAAAATTTCTATAAAAATAAAATGTTGATAAAATTTCTATAGAAATAAAATTTTCAGAAAAATTTTTTATAGAAATCAAATTTTGATCAAATTTTTTATAGAAATCAAATTTTGATAAATTTTTTATAGAAATAAAATTTTGACAAAATTTTCTATAGAAATAAAATTTTGACAAAAATTTCTATAGAAATAAAATTTTGACAAAATTTTCTATAGAAATAAAATTTTGACAAAATTTTCAATAGAAATAAAATTTTGACAAAAGTTTTTATAGATATGAAATTTTGACAAAATTTTCTATAGAAATAAAATTTTGACAAAATTTTCTATAGAAATGAAATTTTCACATAATTTTCTATAGAAATAAAATTTTGACAAAATTTTCTATAGAAATAAGATATTGATAAAATTTTCTATAGAAATAAAATTTTGACAAAATTTTCTATAGAAATAAAATTTTAACAAAAATTTCTATAGAAATAAAATTTTGACAAAAATTTCTATAGAAATAAAATATTTTTAAAATTTTCTATAGAAATAAAATTTTGGCAAAATTTTATAGAAATAAATTTTCACAAATTTTCTATAGAAATAAAATTTTGACAAAATTTTCTATAAAAATAAAATTTTGACAAAATTTTTTATAGAAATAAAATTTTGACAAAATTTTCTATAGAAATAAAATTTTGACAAAAATGGTAGATTTTTTACTGTTTGGTAGATTGGTAGAATTATTGATGTTTTGGTAGATTGTGCCAAATATTCCTCTAACTCTAAGGTAAATTCCTCCCACTAAGAGGTACATCACAAGTTTTTCTATAGAAATAAAATTTTGACAAAATTTTGTATAGAAATAAAATTTTGACAAAATTTTCTATAGAAATAAGATATTGATAAAATTTTCTATAGAAATAAAATTTTGACAAAATTTTCTATAGAAATAAAATTTTGACAAAATTGTCTATAGAAATAAGTGTTTATAAAATTTTGTATAGAAAAAAATTTTTGAAATAAAATTTTTATAGCAATAAAATTTTT
>PGFW01026399.1:25312-50156 GCA_003123925.1 Haematobia irritans
GAGGTGTGCACGTGAGTAATATTTTACTCACGCACACTCACGACGGAGAAATCTTATTCACGCACACTCACGCACGATATTTTTTGGTAGGACTCACGCTCACGAAAAGAAAATTTGTACTCACGCACGAAAATCTTTTAAATGTCGTGACTCACGAATAATTTTATGGGTAATTTACCTAAAGGGTGATACGGTCAAAATTTGGTCAATATAAACTTGACGTATTTCTTTCAATTTTGCATTTAAAAAACCTGAACACCCCTCATTTTGAAGGTGTGTGTGTGTGTAGAATGTTGCTCCTATTTTGATTTTGGAATTCACTCTTCAGTTGTCAAAATACCGTCCAAGCAAGAAGAGCAGCGTATCAAAATTTTGCTCGCGCATCGCGAAAATCCGAGCTACTCGCACGCAAAGCTGGCAAAATCGCTAAAAGTTGCCAAATCAACCGCTGGGTGTATCGTCTACAACCGTGCATCGAGCCAAAAAACGAGCCGGACTATCGACTTACAAGAAGGTAGTGACTCCAAATCGCGATGATAAACAAAATACGACGGCCAAAGCGCGATCCCGGAGGCTGCACACGACGATGCTGACGAAGTTTGACTGCGTGGTAATGGACGACAAAACCTACGTCAAAGCTGATTACAAGCAGCTTCCGGGCAGGAGTTTTATACGGCAAAAGGAAGTGGAAAGGTAGCAGATATTTTCAAGCACATAAAACTGTCAAAGTTCGCAAAGAAATATCTGGTTTGGCAAGCCATCTGTACCTGTGGCTAGAAAAGCAGCATTTTCATAGTTTCCGGGACTGTCAACCAAGAAATTTACGTGAAAGAGTGTTTGAATAAACGTCTGCTGCCTTTCCTGAAGAAACACGGTTGTTCCGTACTGTTTTGGCCGGATTTGGCATCTTGCCATTACGGTAAAAAGGCCATGGAGTGGTACGCCGCCAACAACGTGCAGGTGGTTCCCAAGGACAAGAACCCTCCCAACACGCCAGAGCTCCGCCCAATTGAGAAATACTGGGCTATTGTCAAGCGGAACCTAAAGAAGACCAAAACAAGTATATACGGCCGCAAGTTCGGCCAGGCCGAATCTTATGTACCCACACCATGGATTGCGTAGAAACTTCTACGAAAGACTGTCATCCACAATCGAATTACTTGGGTTGTGGTATCTTAAAACTTCTTATTCCTGCATGGTTGTTGGATACCATATACTAACATCACGTACCAAATTTCAACCGAATGGGAAGAATTTTGCTCTTCCAAGGGGCTCTGGAGGTCAAATCTGGGGATCGGTTTATATGGGGCCTATATATAATTATGGACCGATATCGACCAATTTTTGCATGGGAGTTTGAGGCCATATATTAACACCACGTACCAAATTTCAACTGAATCAGATGAATTTTGGTCTTCCAAGAGGTTCCGGAGGTCAAATCTGGTGATCGGTTTATATGGGGGCTATATATAATTATGAACCGATGTGGACCAATTTTTGCATGGTTGTTAGAGACCATATACTAACATCACATACCAAATTTCAGCCGGATCGGATGAAATTTGCTTCTCTTAGAGGCCTCGCAAGCCAAATCGGGGGATCGGTTTATATGGGGGCTATATATAATTATGGACCGATGTGGACCAATTTTTGCATGGTTGTTAGAGACCATATACTGACACCATGTACCAAATTTCAGCCGGATCGGATGAAATTTGCTTCTCTTAGGGGCCTCGCAAGCCAAATCGGGGAATCGGTTTATATGGGGGCTATATATAATTATGGACCGATGTGGACCAATTTTTGCATGGTTGTTAGAGACCATATACTAACACCATGTACCAAATTTCAGCCGGATCGGATGAAATTTGCTTCTCTTAGGGGCCTCGCAAGCCAAATCGGGGGATCGGTTTATATGGGGGCTATATATAATTATGGACCGATGTGGACCAATTTTTGCATGGTTGTTAGAGACCATATACTAACACCATGTACCAAATTTCAGCCGGATCGGATGAAATTTGCTTCTCTTAGAGGCCTCGCAAGCCAAATTTTGGGGTCCGTTTATATGGGGGCTATACGTAAAAGTGGACCGATATGGCCCATTTGCAATACCATCCGACCTACATCAATAACAACTACTTGTGCCAAGTTTCAAGTCGATAGCTTGTTTCGTTCGGAAGTTAGCGTGATTTCAACAGACGGACGGACGGACGGACGGACGGACGGACGGACGGACGGACGGACATGCTCAGATCGACTCAGAATTTCACCACGACCCAGAATATATATACTTTATGGGGTCTTAGAGCAATATTTCGATTCAATGTGGTATCACAATGGACTGAATAGTCTAAGGTGCGCCTGATACATCGGGCAGCCACCTAACCTAAAAAAGCTATATGCCGCGGTTTACTTTTTAGAAATTAAAGAAATTTCCAGTATATATTTTCTGGACAATAGATTTATTTCAGTTCCCAGTATAAAGCACACAGTTAAATTTCTGGTCACAGAAAAATATTTTTTTATATTTTGTGACGGTTGCCACTCGTGTCCAAAATATTCTACCAAAACTCTAAGAAAATTTTACCACAAATCTACCAATTTAACAAAATTTCAAATAAATTTGGCAAACATTTTATTTCAATAGAAAACTTTGTAAAAATTTTATTTCTATAGAAAATTTGTCAAATTTTATTTTTATAAAAAATAGCAAAAAAATTATTACATAAAAATTTTGTCAAACTTTTTTCTATAGAAATTTTCTCAAAATTTATTTATAGACAAATTGCAAATTTATTTCTACATAATATTTTCCCAAAATTTTATTCCATAGAATTTTCTCAAATTTTTATTTCTATGGAAAATTTTAAAAATTTATTTTTAAAAAAATTTTGTCAAAATTTATTACTATAGAAAATTTTCTCAAATTTTTATTCTATAGAAATGTTTCAAAATTTTATTCTATCACAAATTCGTCAAAATTTATTTCCATACAAATGTTGTCAAAATTTTATTACTATAGAAATTATGTCAAAATTTATGTCTATACAAAATTTTCTCAAAATGTTATGTTACAGAAATTTCGTCAAAATTTTATTACTATAGAGAATTTCTCAAATTTATTTTCTATAGAAATGTTGTCAAAATTTTATTCTATAGAAAATTTTGTCAAAATTTAATTCTATAGAAATTTTGTCAAAATTTATTTCTATAAAATTTTGTCAAAATTTTATTTTATAGAAATTTTGTCAAATTTATTTCTATAGAAAATTTTGCCAAATTTATTTCTACAGAAATTTTTTGAAAATTTAATTTCTATAGAAATTGTGCAAATTTTATTTCTATAGAAAATTTATCAAAATTTTATTACTATAGAAAATTTTCCATTTCTATAGTATTTAAATTTTTTCAAAATTTTATTTCATAGATAGATTTGTCAAAATGTTATTCTACTAGAAATATTTGTCAAATTTATTCTATAGAAATTTCAAAAATTTTATTTCATTACAAATTTTATTCCTTTGGAAAATTTGTAAAATTTAATTCTATGGAATTTTTGTTAAAATTTTATTTCTATAGAAAATTTTGTCAAAATTTTAATTTTATTAGAAATTTTGTCAAAATTTTATTTCTATCGAAATTTTGTCAATTTATTTCTATAGAAAATTTTTTCAAAATTTTATTTCCTTTAGAAAATTTTGTTAAAATTTTATTTCTATAGAAAATTTTGTCAAAATTTTATTTCTATAGAAAATTTTGTCAAAATTGTATTTCTATAGAAAAATTTTCTCAAAATTTTATTTAATTTGTCCGATACTGACTGACACATCCAAAAAGGGGGCCTAAATCCAATGTATCTTTATTTTAGTTCAAAATTGTATTTTTATAGAAAATTTCTAAACATTTTATTTATAAAATATTTTGTTAAAATTTTATTTCTATAGATAATTTTGTCAAAATTTTATTTCTATAGAAAATTTTGTCAAAATTTTATTTCTATAGAAAATTTTGTAAACAATTTTATTTCTATAGATAGATTTGTGAATATTTTATTTCTATAAGATTTGTGAAGTTTATTCTTAGAAATTTTGTCAAAATTTATTTTCATATAGAAATTTGTTAAAATTTTATTTCAATAGAAAATTTTGTTAAAATTTATTTCTATGGAAAAATTTCTATAGAAAATTTTGTCAAAATTTTATTTCTATTGAAAATTTTGTCAAAATTTTATGTCTATAGAAAATTTTGTCAAAATTTTATTTCTATACAGAAATTTTTCAAATTTCAGTTTTAGAAATTTTTCAAAATTTTATTAGATTTTATTTCTATAGAAACTTTTGCAAAATTTTATGTCTATAAGAAAGTTTGCAAAATTTATGTCTATAGAATATTTTTCCAAATTTCAGTTCTATAGAAAATTTTGTCAAAATTTTATTTCTATAAAAATTTTATCAATTTTTTTTCTATAAAATTTGTCAAAATTGTTTTTCTATAAAGTTTCGTCAATTGTGTATTTCTATAGAAAATTTTCGTCAAAATTTTATTTCCATAGAAAATTTGTCAAAATTTTATTACTAGTAGAAAATTTTGTGAACATTTTAGTCTATACATAAATTTTCTCAAAATGTTATGTCTATAGAAATTTGTCAAAATTTTATTACTATAGAGAATTTTCTCAAAATTTTATTTCTATAGAAATGTTCTCAAAATTTTTTCTATAGAAAATTTTGTCAAAATTTAATTCTATAGAATTTTTGTCAAAATTTATTTCTATAGAATATTTTGTCAAAATTTATTTCTATAGAAATGTAGTCAAATTTTATAAATTTCATTTTATTTCTATAGAAAATTTTGTCAAAATTTTATTTCTATAGAAAATTTTTGCCAAATTTTATTTCTACAGAAAATTTTTGCAAAATTTAATTTCTATAGAAAATTGTGCAAATTTTATTTCTTAAAAAATTTGTCAAAATTTTATTTTATAGTATTTAAATTTTTGTCAAAATTTTATTTCTATAGAAAATGTTGTCAAAATGTTATTTCTATAGAAAATTTTGTCAAATTTTATTTCATTACAAAATTTTATTTCTTGGAAAATTTTGTTAAAATTTAATTCTATGGAAAATTTTGTTAAAATTTTATTTCTTTAGAAAATTTTGTGAATATTTATTTCTATAGAACAATTTTTGCAAAATTTTATATCTATAGAAAATTTTTGCAAAATTTTATTTAAGCTCTCATGGCTTTTCATGCTATTTTGCACCATATTGGGATCCTGAAACATTAGAGTTAAAAATTGTTAGATTATCTTTAGCACTGTACAAAGTTCATGGGAGCCACAATAAATTAAATAAAATAAATTTAAATAGGCTATAGAAATTTTCTTTGATTTCGAAAGGAATTAATTCATATTATTGGGAATATTGGCAAGGACAATCTTCAGTTATAGAAATCAAGCTTTACAAATCCAAAAAGTCCCAAAAAAAAGGTATCGGTATATCGGATTTTATGTATCAACCAACGCATAGCCTCGTGCATAATAATGGGATCACCCTCTACAAATTTCAAAATATTTTCCATTCAAGATACAAAAAAGCTTAATATCAAAATTGATTGCTCTTTTAGTAATCTCTTCAGTGTTTTGAGACAATCCAACATTTCCAAATAAACATTAATTATAAGGTATTAAGCACCTAATTGAGCATTTTTCCTATTAGCCATCAAAACTATCAAAACCTGCCTTCCTCTTACCTTGTTTAATTTGTCTGTATTTCTAAAATAATAGTTTGACTCATTGGCTTGAGGCAACAATGCACCGGCGTATCGCAAATTGGTAACTGCGTTTAAAACAAATCACGTTTTGTTTTTTAATCAATAACAATTTTTTTCTCTTTAATATGTATAAACAAAGTATTAAATGCATTTAGCTGCCGTTTATTAAACAACAGAAAATAATTTTTATATTAAATAAAAATCACATACAGACAATCTCTAAATACCGGTTAAGGTCAATTAGTTAAAATCACTTCAAACTTGACCGTGAAAATTGAAATATGTACATAAAATAATAATTTTTGGCAATGTTATTGATGACGCTTATAATGAAGAGTGCATTGTGCGAACGTTAGCTGAAATTAATTTTGAAATGTCGTTGGTAAAATTGAAAGTTTGACATTTTAGAAAGTAATTTTCAAAACTGGTATAAAACTTGGTATTTTCAAAAACATATAAAAAAACACGTGCTCCAAATATGTTTTACTGAACTCAATTGACTTAGTTTAAATCAAGTCAATGTTTTTGTTTTAAATTAAACTTAATTTAATCTGAATGAATTAAATTAAATTAATTTAAATCAAAATATGTCAAATTAAATAAAATTTTATTTCANGGCCGAACTTACGGCCGTATACACTTGTTTTCATTACAGTTTATTAAAACACACAGATGTTTACAATGAAGATATAAACACCGCAAGCCGGTTGTTGAGGCTTGAAAACACCGGTTCTATCGTCCCACCGAAAAGGAGAGCCGAAAAACGGCCACCGGTGTAGAAGATAAACCGGTCCACCGGGTTTTATCAACCGGTGGATTGATCATCGGGTTTATTGATCACTCTACAGGTTTACGTCTTTCTATTCCAATAAAAAAAAAATACATTTCATGTGAACAAAAGTATCCATTGGCTTAATTTTCTATTTCAAAGTGCTTCATTGTATACATGATTACTATTTTTTTGGGTGTAGTACAAAACTTCATAAAAGATATATGAAAATGAGCCTGTTCTATAATGTTCATAACAAAATACCCTGACACAATTGTAATCTTCTTGTCCATTGTAATAAAATAATAATCTTTAATTTATGTATATTGTTTGCTATCATTTATCATTACAACTATTTCTAGACCAACGCCGTTAGTAAATATTTTCCAATGCATATTTGTAGGGATGCATGGGATCTAAATGAATATTTTCATTTACTTTTTCGCTTACTCTCTTTCTCTCACTGTCTCTTTCATTGTTTTCGTTGTTTCTCTTTTGTGATGAATTTTGTTTGCCTATCTTTTAATAATAAAAATTGAAGTATACATTTAGGTGCTCATTCTTCTTTGGTCATAAACTATAGTAGGAGTTTATGGAACAAATATTTGTTTTTAATACATATTTGGTTTTGGTTGAGTTATGGATGAGTCTAGTAGCAGAGAAAACAGACAGACAGACAGCAGGAGAAAAGGGGGGTGGGGGAAGATATATAGGTACCTTTCTGTTGCTAAGGTATTTGGATTGTAAGAAAAAGATAAATTCCTTTTTTTCACTCACATAAATTTGTATTGTATAGTAAGCCTGCAGCATTGAAATGCAGTTGGCATTATGCCAGTCTTGTGAAACGACTCTCAGTTACATTTGTTTTTCTTTTATACGTCTATATGGTAAGCTTATATGCGACGAAGCCTCCGCACTAAAGGCAATGGCAACAACACATTTACTATAAAAAATATAGGTTTATTGTTTTTGTATGATTCCGTTTTCGCTTATTTCAGCATCTGTTTCTCAGTTTCTCTGTCTCTATGTCTGCCATCATTGTAGTACTAGCTGTTGTTGATGTTCTTTTGCTTTTTGTTTTTCATTACATTTGTGTTTGCTTGCTAGATTATTGGAGAGCTTAAGATGAAACTAAATAAAGAAAAGATATTATCCTGTTGTTATCATTATGCACACTTAAATATTAGATGTGTTTTTTCCATAAAATGTAGCATTTTTTTGGGGGTTTACAACTAATTAAGTTTTGTTATGTATTATTTAATGTTGTAAAAGTATTGAATCGTATTTATAGGAGACTTCTATAGAGAACATATAAAATTCGTATTGATATTTTCAATCTCACAAAAATATAGCATACTTTTAGGAGGTATAAAATATTGCAAAAATAAGCCTATATTCATAACATACATTCCTACAAAAGCTAGCCGACCGTGGTGCAATGGTTAGGCATGCCCGCCTTGCATATACAAGGTCGTGGGTTCGATTCCTTCTTCGACTGAACACGCAAAAAGTTTTTCAGCGGTGGATTATCCCACCACGTAATGCTGGTGAATTCTGAGGTTTCAAAAGCTTCTCTTAGTGGTTTCACTGCAATGTGGAACGCCGTTCGGACTCGCTATAAAAGCGAGGTCTCTTGTCATTGAGCTTAACATAGAATTCGGCAGCACGTCAGTATATAAGAGAGAAGTTCACACAATGTGGTATACAATGGACTGAAATATGTCAAGGTGCGCCTGATACATCGGGCAGCCACCTAACCTAAAAAAGCTATATGCCGGGTTTACTTTTTTAGAATTATAAAAATTTCCAGTATATATTTCTGGACAATAGATTTATTTTCAGTTCCCAGTATAAAAGCACAAGTTAAATTTCTGGTCACAGGAAAAATATTTTTTTTATATTTTGTGACGGTTGCCACTCGTGTCCAAAATATTCTAACCAAGACTCTAAAGAAAATTTTACCACAATCTACCAATTAACAAAATTTCAAATAAAATTTGGCAAACATTTTATTTCAATAGAAAACTTTGTAAAAATTTTATTTCTATAGGAAAATTTTGTCAAAATTTATTTTTATAAGAAAAATTAGCAAAAAAAATTATTACTTATAGAAATTTTGTCAAACTTTTTTTCTATAGAAAATTTTCTCAAAAATTTATTTTTATAGAACAAATTTGTCAAAATTTATTTCTTACAAATAATATTTTCCCAAAATTTTATTTCCAAAGAAAATTTCTGCAATTTTTATTTCTATGAAAATGTTGTCAAAATTTTATTTTTATAAAAAAATTTTGCTCAAAAATTTATTACTATACGAAAATTTTCTCAAATTTTTATTTTTCTATAGAAAATGTTGTGTCAAAAATTTTATTTCTTATCGAAATTTCGGTAAATTTTATTTCCATAGCAAATGTTTGTCAAAAATTTTTATTACGTAATAGAAAATTATGTCAAAATTTTATGTCTATACAAAATTTCTCGAAAATGTGTTATGGTCCTACAGGAAAATTTCGTGCAAAATTTGTAATTACTATAGAGAATTTCTCAAAATTTTTATTTCTATAGAAAATGTTGTCAAAATTTTATTTCTATAGAAAATTTTGTCAAAATTTAAATTCTATAGAAAATTTTGTCAAAATTTATTTCTATAGAAAATTTTGTCAAAATTTTATTTCTATAGAAAATTTTGTCAAAATTTTATTTTCTAAAAATAGAACATTTTTCCAATTTTATTTCTACAAGAAAATTTTTGAAAAATTTGGAAATTGCTATATGAAAATTGTGTGTCAAAAATTTTATTTCTATAGAAAATTTGTTCAAATTTTTATCTATAGAAATTTATTTCTCTATAAGTATTTAATTTTTCAATTTTATTTCTATAAAGATAATTTTGTCAAAAATGGTTATATTTCTATAAGAAAATTTCGTTTAGTCAAATTTTAATTAGCTATAGAAAATTATGTCAAAATTTTATGTTCATTACAAAATTTATTCCTTATCTGAAATTATTTGTAAAATTTTATTACTATAGAGAATTTTGTTAAAATTTATTTCTATAGAAAATTTGTCAAATTTTATTTTATAGAAAATTTTGTCAAAATTTATTTCTATACGAAATTTTGTCAAAATTTTATTTCTATAGAAAATTTTGTCAAAATTTTTATTCTTTAGAAAATTTTGTTAAAATTATTATTTCTTATAGAAATATTTTGTTCAAAAATTTTATTTCTATAGAAAATTTTTCAAAAATTTTAATTTCTATAGAAAAATTTTCTCAAATATTTATTAAATTTGTCCGATAGCTTGAACTGACACAATCCAAAAAAGGCGGGCACTAAATCCAATGTATCTTTATTTTAGTTCAAAATTGTATTTTTATAGAAATATTTTCTACAACATTTTATTTCTATACAAATATTTTGTTAAAATTTTATTGTCTATAGATAATTTTGTCAGAAATTTATTTCTATAGAAAAGTTTGTTCAAACATTTTTATTTCTATAGAAAATTTTTTGGTATCTACCTATTACAATTTTTATTTCTATATGAGCTAGATTGTGAGATATGTTATTTCTATAGACAAATTTTGTGAAAGTTTTATTTCGTTAGAATTTGTCGAAAATTTATTTCTAATACGAAGTATTTTGCTTAAAGATTTTTAATTTCAATAGAAAATTTTTGTTAAAATTTTATTTCTCATGGAAAAAGATTGCTCTAAGGTAGAAAATTTTGTCCAAACTTTTATTTCTATTGAAAGATTTTCGTCAAACATTTTGATGTTATTAGAAAAATTTTGTCAAAATTTTATTTCTATAGAAAATTTTTCCAATTTCAGTTCTAATAGAAATTTTGAGTCAAAATTTTTATTTCTATAGAAATTTTATTCTATAGAACTTTTTTGCAATTTTATGTCTATAGAAAAAGTTTGTCAAATTTTATGTCTATAAGAATAATTTTTCCAAATTTAATACAGTTCTATAGCAAATTTTGTCAAATTTTATTTCTATAAGAAAATTTTATCAAAATTTTTTTTTCCTTATAAAAATTTTGTCAAAACTTGTTTTTCTAATAGAAAGGCTTTCGTCAAATTTTATTTCTATAGAATTTCGTCAAAATTTTATTTCGTCACTAGAAAAATTTGTCAATTTTATTACTATAGAAAATTTTGTGACCATTTATGTCTATTACAAATTTTCTGCAAAATGTTATGTCTATAAAAATTTTGTCAAAATATTTATTAGCTATAGAGAATTTTCTCAAAATATTTTATTTCTACTAAGAAAATGTTTCAAAAAATTTTTTCCTTATAGAAATTTTGTCAAAATTTAATTCTATAGAAAATTGTTTGCAAAATTTATTTCTATAGAAAATTTTGTCAAAATTTTATTTCTATAGAAAATGTAGTCAAAATTTTATTTCTATAGAAAATTTTGTCGCAAATTTTATTTCTATAGAAAATTTTGTCAAATTTTATTTTCTATAGAAAATATTTTTGCCAAATTTTATTTCTACAGAAAAATTGTTTGCAAAAATTTACATTCTATATGAAAATTGTGCCAAATTTTTATTTCTATAGAAAATTTTGTCAAAATTTTTATTCTATAGCTATTTAAATTTTGTCCAAATTTTATTTCTATAGAAAATGTTGTCAGAATTGTTATTCTATAGAAAATTTGTTCAGAAATTTTATTTCATTAGCAGAAATTTTTTTCTTTGGAAAAATTTTGTTAAATTTCATTCTATGGAAAATTTTTGTTAAAATTTAATTTCTTAGATAATTTGTTGAATGATTTTATTTCTTAGAAATTTTTTTGCAAAATATTTATTCTATAGAAAATTTTTTGAAAGTTATATTAAGCTCTCATGGCTTTTTCATGCTATTTTGCACCATATTGGGATCCTGAAACCTTAGAAGTTAAAAATTGTTAGAATTTCTGTAGCAGCTGTACAAAGTTCAATGGGAGCCACAATAATTAAATAAATAATTTAAATAGGCTATAAGAAATTTTTCTTTGATTTCGAAGGAATTAATTCCATATTTTGGGAATATGGCAAGGACAATCTTCAGTTATAGAAGTCAAGCTTAATACAAATCGCAAAAAGTCAAAAAAAAGGTATCGGTATAATCTCGGATTTTATGTATCAACCAACGCGATAGCCCTCGTGCATTCATAATGGGAGACCCTCTACAAATTTCAAAATATTTTTCCATTCAAGCATACAAAAAAGCTTCAATACTCAAGAATTGATTGCTCTTTAGTCAATCTCTTCAGTGTTTTGAGACCAATTCCAACATTGTTCCAAATAAACATTAATTATAAGGTATTAAGCACCTAAATTCGAGCAATTTTTCCTATTAGCCATCAAACTATGCAAAACCTGGCCTTCCTCTTACCGTTGTTTAATTTGTCTGTTATTTTAAAATAATAGTTTGAACTCATTGGCTTGAGGCAACGAATGGCCCGGCGCGTATCGCAAATTTGGTAACTGCGTTTAAACAAATCACGTTTTGTTTTTTAATCATAACAATTTTTTTGTCTCTTTAATATGTGATTAAACAAAGGTATTAAGTGCATTTACTGGCCGTTTATTAAACAACAGAAAATATTTTTATATTAAATAAGAATCACATACAGACAATGCTCAAATACCGGTTTTAAGGTCAATTAGTTTAATAAAATCACTGTTCAAACTTTGAGCCGTGAAAATTGAAAAAATATGTACATAAAATAAATAATTTTTTGGCAATGTTAATTGATTGAACGCTTATAATGAAGATGCATTGTGCGAACGTTAGCTGAAATTAATCTTTGAAATGTCGTTGGTAAATTGAAGTTTTGACAATTTTAGAAAGTAATTTCAAAAACTGGTTATGAAAACTTGTATTTCAAAACATATAAAGAAAAACACGTTGCTCCAGAATATGTTTTTACTGAAGACTCAATTGACTTAAGTTTAAATCAAGTCCATTGTTTTTGTTTTAAAATTAAACTTAATTTTAATCTGAATGAATTAAATTAAATTACTTAAATCAAAAAAATATGTCAAATTAAATAAAATTTTATTTTAAAGAGTTACAAAATGTTATTTCATTTAGAAAATTTTGTCAAATTTTATTTCTATAGAAAATTTTGTCAATAAATTTGTATTTCTATAGAAAATTTTCATAAAATTTGATATTATTTTATAGGAAATTTTGTCAAAATTTTATTTTAATAAAAATTTTTGTCAAAATTTTCAAAGTTTATTCTCTTAGAAAAATTTTGTCAAATTTTATTTCTATAGAAAAATTTGCAATTTTAATTTCTATAGAAAATTTTGTCAAAATGTTTATTTCTATAGAAATTTTTCAAAATTTTGTTTCTATGGAAAAAAATTTTGTTCAAAAATTTTATTTCTATATGAAAATTTTGTCAAAATTTTATTTCTATATGAAAATTTTGTCAAAATTTTATTTCTATATAAAAATATTTTCTCAAAACTTTTGTTTCTATGAAAATTTTGTCAAAATTTTATTTCTTAGAACATTTTGTCAAAATTTATTTCTATAGAACTTTTTGTCTAAAATTTTATTTTCTATAGAACATTTTTAACAAATTTATTTCTATAGAAAATTTTTGTCAAGAATTTTGATTTCTACTAAGAAAATTTTATCAAAATTTTATTTCTATAGAAAATTTTGTCAAATTTTATTTCATAACTTTTAAAATTTATCGACTGAAACTTTTATTTCATAAAATTTGAAAATATGCTAAAAAATTTTTTTAATTATTCTGGATCTCCAATTTTATTCTATAAAATATTTAGTACAAATTCTTATTTCTATAGAAAAGTGTTCCTCAAAATTTTATTTCTATGAAGAATTTTGTCGACTAATTTTAATTTCTATAGAAATATTGTCAATAATTTTATGTTCAGTCGAAAATGTTCTGGAAATATTTTTCTATGATTTGTTCATAGAATATTTTTAAATCTTTATAGAAAGATTTTTGTTCAAAATTTTATTTCTATGAAAATTTGGTCAAAATTTTATTTCTATAGAAAATTTTGTCCAAACATTTATTTCTAATTGACAATTTTGTTAAACTTTAAATTTTATGGAAAATTTTGTCAAAATTGTATTTTATAGGAAAATGCTGTCAAAACTTTATTTCTATTGCAAAATTGTCAAAATTTTATTTCCATAGAAAAATTTTGTCAAAATTTTATTTCTACAGTTAATTTCGGTAAAAATTTTATTTCTGTAGTTAATTTCGGTAAAATTTTATTTCTATAGAAAATTTTGTCAAAATTGTATTTTATAGATAATTTCGGTAAAATTTTATTTCTATAGAAAATTTTGTTCAACTATTTTATTTCTAAAAAAAATTTTGTCAAAATTTTATTTGCTATAGAAAATTTTGTAAAAATTTTGTTTCTATAGAAAATTTTGTCAAAATTTTATTTCTATAGAAAATTTTGTCAAAATTTTATTTCTATAGAAAATTTTGTCAAAATTTTATTTCTTATATTATGGATGTTTTTATTATATTCGACCTGTATAATAATTTTCCAATTGATAATTGTTGATAAAACGAGCTCGAGGTCTGGATGATTAATTTTTATTTATTCAATATTTTCGTCTTTTCATTTGAAAGACTTCATCGGGAAAATTTTTGAAAAAAAAAAACAAAAATAATACACCAACTGTAGAGTAAATAGGCTAACGACGGTGTCTGTTGCATTACTGCATTACTGCAACAGTTTTATTTTTTATTTTATTTTTTTTTTATTTTTGTTATTTTTATTTTTATTTATTTTTTATTATTTCTGTTTTTTTCAAAAATTTTCCCGATGAAGTTCTTTCAATGAAAAGACGAAATATTGAATAAATAAAAATTAATCATCCAGACCTCGAGCTCGTTTTTATCAACAATTTTATTTCTATAGAAAATTTTGTCAAAATTTTATTTCTATAGAAAATTTTGACAAAATTTTATTTCTATAGAACATTTTGTCAAAATTTTATTTCTATAGAAAATTTTGCCAAAATTTTATTTCTTTAGAAAATTTTGTCAAAATTTTATTTCTATAGAAAATTGTTCTCAAAAATTTATTTCTATAGAAAATTTTTGTCAAAATTTTATTTCTTTAGAAATTTTTGTCAAAATTTTATTTCTATAGAAAATTGTTCTCAAAAATTTATTTCTATAGAAATTTTTTCTCAAAATTTTATTTAATTTGTCGATACTGACACATCCCAAAAAAGGGAGCACTAAATCCAATTTAATCTTTAATTTTAGTTCATGGAAATTATTTGGTTTCACTTAATATTTTTCTAATATGGGAAATTTCCTTCATTTTAATGATTTTTTGTTTACTTTCCTCCATCTTAAACTTGGTATGGGGATAAAGACATTTTTGAAATAACAAAAATCCAATTGTGCCCTTCAACATAAGTAATTTTCTTTAACAAATGGCAAAAAATAATTATTTCAAATTATTTTTTTTTAAATTGTCGAAATGTTATATACTTAGTTTTAGCATATCGCCATTTGTAATATAGTTAAATTAAAAGTTTCTAAAACTGAGTACAGTAATTAAGAATATAAGTTTTTTCGAAAATCTATTGAAATTGAAAGATATTGTTTTCATGTTAATTTTTTGTAATTTAATTTATTTAAGATCAATTTAATTAAGTTAAATTTTAGTTACCTTCAATAATTCCTTCTTGTGTTTTCATTAGTTCTGCTCCTAGGTCACTATTCCAAATTTGTAAATTTCCATAAGGAAACAATAAAGACAAGCAGTTTCTTTAAACCACTTTGTTTTTGTGGTCCTTCGTTGCTCTTCTTTGCTTCCCATAGTAGGGTCTCGCATACTTAGAGGGTCGCCCTCTAGAGATTCAAGACGACAATGACAACGACTTTGACTTATACACTTAAAATCACTTATAGTTTCACTAACAATGACAAGTGACAAGGTTGCATTTACATATCAAACTTGCAATTTGTCTTTGTGTGTACCCAAGAGAATGGATGAGAGTCGAAAAGAGAAAGAGATGTTGTATTAGTACACAAGATGCGCATCCTTTATCTTTAAGTGTGTTTATGTGTGTGTAAGTCTAGCATTTTGTTGAAAATCAACTGCTTAGGCTATTCCTTGTCCCCGTCATGTCTTTTTTTTGTTTTCTTTAAATTAAGTGTCATTTTCTTGCCAAGAATATAATAAAAAAAAATCAGCAAGAAAATTAAACAGCAGCAATATCATCATGCAACCTTTCCTAAGGACATGTGGAATAATGAGCGAGACACGTGTTTAGCAAGGTTTTTCCTGGCATACCAAAGCAAGGTTTGTGTATTTGTTAATGTTGGGAAAATTACAAAATATTAATAACTAGAATCATAAAATTAAATTTTATATGAAAAATGCAAATATCATAGGGGTTACTGGAAGGACAGATATAAACAACCTAAGATTTTGACTAACTCTGAAGACAATTAAGTTGTTCTTAGTTTTGGATTAATAAAATAATAAAATAAAAAAGTTAATAAAATAAGAAATACAATGAAGCGGTACTTTTGGATTTTACCATGATAGTAGGTAGGGACAGTAGGAATCTCAGTCACATAGAAGATTTAGCAAATGGGAAAACATTAATAAATATTACTAATCCTTCATACCGTGGTGTGAATGGTAATAGGAAATACAAACATACTAAAAATATCTTATCGTAACGTATAGATAATAGGCATGTATAGTAGAAATGGGTGGATAATATTTAAAAATTTTCTATAGAAATAACATTTTGGCCAAACTTTTCTATAGAAATAAAATTTGGACCAAAACTTTCTATAAATAAAAACACGATAGTAGATAGGGACAGTAGGACTCTCAATCACACAGAAGATTTAGCAAATGGAAAATTATAAATAAATATTACTAATCCTCCATACCGTGATTTGTATGGTAACAAGTAATACAAACATATTAAAAATATCTTATCGTAATGTATAGATATTGAGTATGTATAGTAGAAATCGGTCGATAATATCGCCATTTGAATGGCAGGACCCATAATGTGACCCATAATAAATTTTCAACGGACTCTTCCCAACCTATAAGATGTCCCTTATAAAAGTATAGTAAATAATACTGTTTGGTTTTATAGTTAGTTAATAGAGGTGTGTGCGTGGCACGCGTAATGAATGTGCGTAAATGGGACTAAAACAAATATGTCGTGCATGAGAAATAAATTCGGTTCGTCTGCGTGAATAAAATTTCTGCAAAATCACTCTCACGAAAAAAATGAAATTTATTTCAAACCCGTATGTTAACTGAAATTAATTTAGCTCTCGAACTATATTCTATATTTGAAGTTTGTTTCCTTTGCTGATTTCCGTTTGGAAAATGTCGTGAGGCTCGTGAATCACGAGAATTGTCGTGAATCGTGCGTGAACGTGAGTTTTTAAAAGTAGTTCGTGCGTGAGCGTGCGTGAATACTGGTTTTCATTTCGTGAATATACGTGAGTGGGATTGACTACAATACGTATCGTGCGTCAATAAACATTTTGTTTCGTGAATGTGGGTGAGTGAAATTTCAGTAACGCGCACACCTCTAATAGTTAACAAGCTAGATAGACTATATCCTTAACCAAACTAAATACGGTTCAAAAGTTAAATATACGTACGTTAGACGACGGCTATAGGATGGGTAATTAACAACTAACCTAAAACCATATTAGAAATAAAATAATGACAAAATGTTCTATAGAAATAACATTTTGATAAAATTTTCTATAGAAATAAAATTTTGACAAAATTTTCCATAGAAATAAACTTTTGATAAAATTTTCTACAGAAATAAAATTTTGACAAAATTCTCTTTAAAAATAAAATTTTGACAAAATTTTCTACAGGGAAAAAGTTTTCAGAAAATATATATATAGAAATAAAATTTTTAGAAAATTTGTATATAGAAATAAAGTTTTCAGAAATTTTTATATTAGAAATAAAATTTTGACAATTAAATAAAATTTGACAAATTTTCATAGAATTAAAAATCTTTACAAAATTTTCTATTGAAATACAATTTTGACAAAAATTTTCTATAGAAATAAAATTTTGACAAAATTTTCTATAGAAATAAAATTTTGACAAAATTTTCTATAGAAATAAAATTTTGATAAAATTTTCTACAGAAATATAATTTTGATAAAATTTTCTTTAAAAATAAAATTTTGATAAAATTTTCTATAAAAATAATGGAATTCAAATTTTGGCAAAATTTTCTATAGAAATAAAATTTTGACAAAATTTTCTATAGAAATAAAATTTTGACAAAATGTTCTATAGAAATAACATGTTGATAAAATTTTCTTTAAAAATAAAATTTTGATAAAATTTTCTATAGAAATAAAATTTTGACAAAATTTTCCATTGAAATAAAATTTTGACAAAATTTTCTATAGAAATAAAATTTTGACAAAATTTTTTACAGAAAGAAAAATTTTAGAAAAATTTCTTATAAAAATAAAATTTTGACAACATTTTTTATAGAAATAAAATTTTAGAATAATTTCTTATAGAAATAAATTTTGACAAAATTTTCTATAGAAATAACAATTTTAACAAAATTTTATATAGAAATAAAATTTTCACAAAATTTTGTATAGAAATACAATTTGAGAAAATTTTTTATAGTAAGAAAAATTTCCTATAGAAATAAATTTGGACAAAGTTTTTATAGAAATAAAACATAGAAAAATTCACAATAAGAAATAAAATTTTAAGAAAATTGTCTATAGAAATAAAATTTTAGAAAAATTTCCAATAGAAATAAAATTTTCAGAAAATTTCCTATAGAAATAAAGTTTAGACAAAGCTTTTTATAGAAATAACATTTTTGAAAAATTTCCTATATAAATAACATTTTGAGAAATTTTCTGTAGAAATAAAATTTTCAGAAAATGTTCTATAGAAATAAAATTTTCAGAAAATTTTCTATAGAAATACAATTTTAAGAAATTTTTTTAATAGAAATAAAATTTTAGAAAAATTTCCAATTAGAAATAAAATTTTCAGAAAATATTCTATAGAAAATAAAATTTTCAGAAAATGTTCTATAGAAATAAAATTTTCTATAGAAATAAAATTTTGACAAAATTTTCTATAGAAAAAAATTTTGACAAAATTTTCTATTAGAAAAAAAAATTGACAAAAATTTTCTATAGAAATAAAATTTTTTACAGAAAGAAAAGTTTTAGAAAAATTTCTTATAGAAATAAAATTTTGACAACATTTTTTATTAGAAATAAATTTTAGAATAATTTCTTATAGAAATAACATTTTAGAATAATTTCTTACAGAAATAAAAGTTGACAAAATTTTCTATAGAAATAATAATTTGACAAAATTTTCTATAGAAATAAAAAATTTGACAAAATTTTCTATAGAAATAACTAAATAATTTTCAAAAAATTTTCTAGAGAAATACAATTTTCACAAAATTTTCTATACGAGTAGAAATAAAATTTTAACAAAATTTTATATAGAAATAAAATTTTCACAAAATTTTCTATAGAAATACAATTTTGAGAAAATTTTTTATAGAAAGAAAAGTTTCCTTATAGAAATAAACTTTGGATAAAGTTTTTTATAGAAATAAACTTTTAGAAAAATTCCCAACAGAAATAAAATTTTCAGAAAATTGTCTGTAGAAATAAAATTTTTAGAAAAATTGTCCAATAGAAATTAAATTTTCAGAAAATTTCCTATAAGAAATAAATTTAGACAAAGCTTTTATAGAAATAAAATTTTTGAAAATTTCCTATATAAATAACATTTTGGGAACATTTTCTTGTAGAAAATAAAATTTTCAGAAAATGTTCTATAGAAATAAAATTTTAGAAAAATTTCCAATAGAAATAAATTTTAGAAAAATTTCAATTAAAAAAAAAAAATCCTATAGAAATAAAATTCTGGACAAAGTTTTTTATAGAAATAAAACTTTAGAAAAATTCCCAATAGAAATCAAATTTTCAGAAAATTTCCAATAGAAATAAAATTTCAGAAAATTTTCCTATAGAAATAAAATTTTTAGAAAAATTTCCTATAGAAATAAATATTTGAGAAAATTTTCTATAGAAATACAAATTTTGAGAAAATTTTTTATAGAAATAAAATTTTAGAAAAATTTCCTATTAGAAATACAATTTTCAGAAATTTTCTATAGAAATAAAATTTTCAGACAAATTTTTCTATAGAAATAAAATTTTCTATTGAAATACAATTTGACAAAAAATTTTTATATTATTTTTACAATTTTGACAAAATTTTTTTATTTAAATACAATTTAAAAAAATCTGTAGAAATTAAACTTTGACAAAACTTTCTGTAGAAATAAACTTTGAGAAAATTTTCTATAGAAATCAAATTAAAAGAAAATTTTCTAAAAATACAATTTTAACAAAATTTCTTTAGAAATAAATTTGGGAACTTTTCTATAGAAATACAAATTTGACAAAATTTTCTATAAAAATAAAATTTTCAGAAAATTTTCTATAGAAATAAAGTTTTCAAAAATTTTTATAGAAATGGGAGCCACCGTGGTGCAATGGTTAGCATGCCCGCCTTGCATACACAAGGTCGTGGGTTCGATTCCTGCTTCGACTGAACACCAAAAAGTTTTTCAGCGATGGATTATCACACCTCAGTAATGCTTGTGACATTTCTGAGGGTTTCAAAGCTTCTCTAAGTGGTTTCACTGCAATGTGGAACGCCGTTTGGACTCGGCTACGAAAAGGATGTCCCTTGTCATTGGAATCGGGCAGCACTCAGTGATAAGAGAGAAGTTCACCAATGTGGTATCACAATAGACTGAATAGTCTAACCTAACCTGTCACCTAACCTAACCTTCTATAGAAATAAAATTTTCACAAAATTTTCTATAGAAATAAAATTTTAATAAATGTCAATAGTTTTATTAAGCTTGAGATCTTAGTTTCCTTTATTTATCCAATAGATAAAGTAGACGAGAGCAGTGATGCTCCATTTGAATAATAATTGTTTTGTGATCATTGTCTCATATATCAAATCGCCTCTGAAGAAGCAATTCAGTGATAAAATGCGAAAAATTAGGAATGATGGATTAAAAATAAATAAAGGAAACTAAGATCTCAAGCTTAATAAAACTATTGACATTTATTAAAAAGAAAAATATCGAATAAAACACCAAGAAACAGAAATAAATTTTTCACAAAATTTTCTATACGAAGTTTGACAAAATTTTTATAGAAATAAAATTTTGAGATAATTTTCTATAGAAATAAAATTTTGAGAAAATTTTCTATAGAAATAAAATTTTCAGAAAATTTTCTATAGAAATACATTTTTGACAAACTTTTTTATAGAAATAAACTTTTCAAGAAATTCGAAGAAATTCGGGCTATTCCGGCCGAAATGCTCGAAAAAGTTGCCCAAAATTGGACTTTCCGAATGGACCACCTAAGACGCAGCCGCGGTCAACATTTAAATGAAATTATCTTCAAAAAGTAAATGTCATGGACCAATCTAACGTTTCAAATAAAGAACCGATGAGATTTTGCAAATTTTATGCGTTTTTTAAAAAAAAAAAGTTATCAAGCTCTTAACAAATCACCCTTTATATGCTTCCGATTTGTGTACCTATTGTTTGCTAAGGGCTGTAAGACTCGTTTTATAGTTTGCTACAATTTCAATTGAAGTTTACACCTGTAATAGATAGAAATTCATACCAATTACATGTCATTAAAAGTGATTATCTATCAATGTATTTTGAAGTAGTTAGCACCACATGCCGTACGCTGTGAAGCATTTCAAAAACGGCTTGAATTGCTGTCAATCAACATTTGATATCATTCGCAGTGGTTGTCCATTGACGCTATTGCCCCATCATAAAGGTTGTATATTTTTTTAGAGCTTATTTACGAGATTACAAGATATTGATAATTTATATGGCAGACCATTCAATTATCAAGTGCTAACGAAAACACCTTGTAATTATGAAAGGTTTCGAAAACATTCCAAATATTTTGAAAATCATTGAAACTGAAAATGACTTTCACCACTTGTCCGTCCGTAGGGTAGTGATTGAAAGGTGTTTTACAAAAATTGTTAAATGTTAGGCTTTAATAAAAAAAGTATATGTTACAATAATTATAGAAATAAAAAGCAAAAAACATATGCGGGTCACATTAGGGTGGTTCTAAAAATATTGTCATTGAGCGTTACTGATGATGAAAAGTGGATCTACTATGAAAATCGAAGCGACAGGAATCATATAGTACCCAGGCCATGCCTCAGAAGCTTATGTTGTGTATTTTGGCAAAATATCACAGATTTTTTTTTTTTCAATTAACATCCAAAACACGGATTGCATCTTAAGAAGTGATACAAATTCAGTGCAATGGCTGTTGAAATGGTGGACATCCGTCCTATGATAAATCCTTTTAAAATAATCGCTTCTACACAACTTTTGGATCCAAAAAGAAAATTTTTACTAGTTTTTGTAGTACGCTTTTTTGCTGCGTATTTGGTTTTCTCCTTATTCAGTTTTTGCCATTTTTATGCCTAAATATGGTTACGTCAAATATTTAATTTATTAATGTCTTCATTTTTCTATTTCAGGTAAGTTTTGGCTTATGTGTATTTGAAAAAAATCCCTAAATTAATGGTAAGTTATAGCCCACAGAATATTGACGAATACTAACTATTATATAGTAAAGCTGGAGTCTTCTCACCATTTTTGTGTTATAATATGAAAATAAATTATTATAAAATACCTTCACCCAAGGCTTAGGATAGATTAGGGGTATATTAGCAGCTCTTTATATAAGGCTCACTTTGACTAATCAGTCCATTACGATAGCACAAGAGGTGAACTTCTTTCTTATCAATGAGTGCTGCCCGATTCTATTTTTAGCTCAATGACAAGATGACCTTCATCCAAAATACAGAGTATATTTTATTTTATACGATGTCCGTCATTTCTCCTCCATTTGGTTTCAACAATAACAATTTTTCGTGAACGTTTCCATTTCATTTTGTTACCATTCGTTCACGAATTTGGAACGTAACTTTTTCTATTAGTGTATGTCACTCTTTATCACAATTTTGTTATTGCCTGCCAATGAAATGTCATTATCTTTTTGTTTTGCAATTTTATTTCAATTATAATTCAGTTAAAATCACACATATTACCATCCATCATTTATAGCTGTAAAAATATTTTTTTTTTTATGAATCGAAAAATCAAAAAATATTTCTTTTATGACGCGTCACTCAGCCACTTTATTCCAGAAATTGGATAATTTTATTAACTGGGTATAAAAATCATATAATTTTAAAAATGGAAATGATTTATTGGTATATACGGGGGCATTCAATACTGAGTTTTTTTTTTCAAAGCTCATAATTGGTCGTAGATAAAAAAATTTGGAAAAAAATAAATTAATGGTTGACAAATTGATATTCATCTAATTACGCATTTTTTTGTTTATGTGTTTACATCTATGCCATAGATTACAGGTATGACAATTTTTAATTGTCTTTAAACGAACCATTAAAATTGGAAATTACATAAAAATTAAAAAAAAAAAACAGTTGTGATCAATTTTTTGTGGTTAATGTGAAAAAATGATTTTTTTCCTATCCAAGTAATGTTTTATTATTTTATTTTAGAAGTTTTATTCCAGTATTTGAATATTTTATATTATGATCTCTTCTATTAGCTACTTTGTTTGGCTTTATAAATATCCATTCAATTGTAAAACTCGAATTTAAAACGTTATAACGAAAGTTACTACTTCTATAAAAAGGGAGAACATACTCACTGGACTTTGATAGTATGATCTACCAACGAAAACTAATATTTGAATTTTATATAAAATTTTGTCAAAATGTTTAGTTCTATAGAAATTTTCTCAAAATTTATTTCTATAGACAATTTTCTTAAAAATTTTATTTCTACACGCAAAGAAAAAAAAAAACGTTTGGAAAAACGTGTACGAAAACGTTTTTCTTTTGTTTAGAGTTTTTTGAATTGCTTCGAAAAGTATACACCTTTTATCACCAAAAAAAATTCGTTTGTTACACAATTTTTTATTTTTTTCAAATAAAAAGAGTTATTTTTGAACCAACAACACAGTCCATTTCGTTATATCAAACACTGTTTTTTTTCTGACTTTAGGTCTTTAATAAGACACATTTTACAGGTCATAGTAATTTTAATATAGTAAAATTTAATATAGTAGAATGTAATGTTGACATTTTTCGGGAATCTTCCGACGCATAATCTGGAATATTATGTACAAAAAAAAAAAAAAACTTTGGGTCGAAGCAGGGATCGAAGCCACGACGCCTTGGCATGCAAGTCCGACGTAGCAACCACTGCTCCACGGTCCCTAACTAAATGTATTTTTCTGTTAAATAAACTTTGTTTAATCGGCTCGTGGGCGCCGCAAGCTATGCTATATTAAATATAGGGTGATTCTTTTGAGGTTAGGATTTTCATGCATTAGTATTTGACAGATCACGTGGGATTTCAGACATGGTGTCAAAGAGAAAAGATGCCCAGTATGCTTGTTTGACATTTCATCATGAATAGACTTACTAACGAGGCAACGCTTGCAAATCATTGAATTTTTATTACCAAAATCATGGCAGAAAATCCGCTTTTTTTTATCGACAAATTTTGTTCAGCGATGAGGCTCATTTCTGGTGAATGGCTACGTAAATAAGCAAAAATTGCCGCATTTGGAGTGAAGAGCAACCAGAAGCCGTTCAAGAACTGCCCATGCATCCGGAAAAATGCACTGTTTGGTGTGGTTTGTACGCTGGTGGAATCATGGACCGTATTTTTTTCAAAGATGCTGTTGGACGCAACGCTTACGGTGAATGGCGATCGCGCTATCGTTCGATGCTAACAAACTTTTGTTGCCAAAAATGGAAGACTGAACTTGGTTGACATGTGGTTTCAACAAGATGGCGCTACATGCCACACAGCTCGCGATTCTATTGGCCATTTTGAGGAAAACTTCGGAGAACAATTCATCTCAAGGAAATGGACGCAGTAAGGTTGGCCACCAAGATCATGCGATTTTGACAGCCTTTAGACCTATTTTTTGTGGGCTACGTCAAGTCTAAAGTCTACAGAAATAAGCCAGCAAACTATTCCAGCTTTGGAAGACAACATTTCCGAAGAAATTCAGGCTATTCGGCCGAAATGCTCGAAAAAGTTGCCCAAAATTGGACTTTCCGAATGGACCACCTTAAATCTCTCTC
>PGFW01026407.1:0-11550 GCA_003123925.1 Haematobia irritans
GACTTTGCCGGCGAGGCAATTTTGATTTTATTCTATGAAACTTTTGAGTTCTATAGAAAATATTTGTCAAAGATTTTATTTCTATGGAATAATTTTATTCCTATAGAACTTTTAGTCGAAATTTTATTTCTATTAGAAATTTTGTTCTCAAAATTGTATTTCTTAGGATATTTTTTAAAAATTGTATTTCTATAGAAAATTTTGTCAAATTGTATTTCTATTAGAAAATTTTTGTCAAAATTTTATTTCTCTTAGCAAAATTTTGTCAAAATTTATTTCTTTAGAAAAATTTTGTCAAAATTTTATTTCTTTAGAAAATTTTTGTCAAAATTTTTATTTCTTAGAATAATTTTGTCAAAAATTTTATTTCTATAGAAAATATTTGTCAAAATTTTATTTCTATAGAAAATTTTGTCAAAATTTTATTTCTATAGAAAATTTTGTCAAAATTTTATTTCTATAGAAAATTTTGGTAAAATTTTATTTCTATAGAAAAATTTGTAAAAATTTTATTTCTATAGAAAATTTTGTCAAAATTTTATTTCTATAGAAAATTTTGTCAAAATTTTATTTCATAGAAATTTTTATTAAAATTTAATTTCTATAGAAATATTTTCTGATCAAAATTTTATTCATATAGAAAATTTTGTTAAAATCTTGATTTCTATAGAAAATGTTGTCAAAATTGTATTTCTATAGAAAATTTTGTACAAAATTTTATTTCTATGGAAAATTTTGTTAAAAATTTTATTTTCTATAGAAAATTTTTGTAAAAATTTTATTTCTATAGAAATTTTTGTCAAAAATTTTATTTCTATTTAGAAAATTTTTGTTCAAAATTTTATTTCTATTAGAAAATTTATTCAAAATTTTATTTATACAGAAAATTTGTATAAAATATTTATTTCTATAGAAAATTTTGTCAAAAATTTTATTTTTTGAAAATTTTGTCAAAATTTATTCTATCATTATCAATTATAGAAATTTTTGTCAAAATTTTTTTATGTCTATAAAATTTTTTTCAAAATTTTATTTCTATAGAAAATTTTGTTAAAATATTTTTGTTCTTATAGGAATTTTTTTTTTTAAATTTTATTTCTTAACAATTTGTCAAAATTTTGTCAAAATTTTATTTCTATAGAAATAAATTTTTTTCTATATGGAATCAAAAAATTTTAAAAATAGAAATTTGTCAAAGTTTTATTTCTTTAGAAAATTTTGTCAAAATTTTATTTCAATAGAAAAAATTTTGTCAAATTTCTATATAAAATTTTGTCAAAATTTTATTTCTATAGAAAATTTTGTTAAAATTTTATTTCTATAGAATTTTTTTTTAAATTTTATTTCTATAGATAATTTTGTCAAAATTTTGTTTATAGAAAATTTGTCAAAATTTTATTTCTATAAAAATAAATTTTTTCTATAGAAATGTCAAAATTTTATCATAGAAAATTTGTCAAAATTTTATTTCTATAGAAAATTTTGTCAAAATTTTATTTCTGTAGAAAATTTTGTCATAAAAATTTTATTTTCTATAGAAAATTTTGTCAAACATTTTATTTTCTATAGAAAAATTTTTGTCTAAAATTTTATTTCTGTAGGAAAATTTTGTCAAAATTTTATTTCTATAGATAAAATTATTTCAAAATTTTATCTTTCTATAGAAAATTTTGTCAACATTTTATTTCTATAGAAAATTTTGTCAATATTTTATTTCTATAGAAATAAAATATTCAAAGGCCTTTTTAACAGCCTTCTATATCCTCCGTTATTAGAAAAGTGCCATCCATGCATTTACAATTCCGACAATTATAGCAAATGTGAATTCGCCATGGACACGTGTTTATTTATCTGGCTGTTCGTTTGTGTTCCTATATTTTATGCTGCTGTGTCGGAATATCCTCATGCATGTGTATGAATATCCTTTTTTATTTGAATGTATTGTATTATAGGCAAAGAGTATTGAAGTGTTTTAGTGTTGGTAGTCAATGTACTGCACTGAATGAATGCTTGTAGATGGAGCATTTTGCTTTTATGGTACTCTCCTTTATGTCGAATTGTATTAAAAATAAAGGAAAGATTATTAAAATGTTTATTTCGGAGTTTTTATTAATTAAACCGCTTTGCTTTAGGCAGGAAGACACTACCGCAAATGGATAGGATGAATTCATTAAAAGAATCACAACTTCATGGATATCAACGAGAGAGGTGAAGGGTATGAAGCTTAAATTTTTGTTTTGTGAATATTTAAGGGGGATATGTATTTAAGAGTAAGCTAACCAAGTAATGGACATTTTTGGAAGCAAAAGTCTTTTCGGTGAAACTTCCGTAACAGAAAAAATATTAGCAGGAAAGAGCTGAAGTCTATGAAATATCGGTAGAGGACAAGATCATTGTGGTCACCTGCAGGGGATTTTAGCTGACCAGGTATTTTAAATCTTTTCCTGAGTAAATGTACTTCTGATGGAAGCCCCTAACGGTCCTGCAGAAGGCCAGGGCGAGTCTCAGGAATTGCCCATGACTTGGCTGAATGATGAATATTAAACATACACCCAGGGAAACGGACATCGATTACTGGGAAAGTCTATACCTTTATTTGACAAGTTGAACTACTAGAAGTAGTCTTAACTGAATTCAAAGTGCTACGCATCGTTACCTTTGTGAATTTCTAAAAGGTACCACATAAAACCAAAGATGCTAAATTCTCAAAACAAGTCTTAGCCGGGGTTTTCATGCATTTATCTTTAAATCTAAAGATTCAATATTTCTGTTACGATTTCTTTAAATAAAAAATGTTTTTCTTTACTTTAATAAAATTTAATCTTTGTTTAAAGACATTTGACTTTAACAGAGGGCGCAAATTTCCAAAACTACTGTTCTAAATTTAATGAAAAACAATTTTTGAAACAAAGAATAATAAACTTTATTTCAATTAAATTTTCATTATTTTAAAGAACTTTGTCCCTAATATTTTGAAAACTGCGCATCCTAACATTTAGGTTGCGCCATCTATAGTAACACGTAATTTTTTCAGTGTAATTTTAAACATTTTTAAGATTTGTAGCAAAGATTAAAAAAGGTCATCAATTTTCATTTATATTTAAGATTTTTCAGTAGTATTAAAGCCAAGATGACCTTACTACAAGGAAATTTTCTTTCGTGTTAGCTTAAGTCGAATCACTTAACCACCATATAAGGACAAAACAACTTCATTGAAAGGATTAACGACTATTGTTTACAAAATAACAATTCTAACAAAATTTTGCTATAGAAATAAAATTTGACAAAATCTTCTATTTAGAAATAAAATTTTGGAGAAAATTTTTTATAGGAATACAATTTTAACAAAAATTTCAATAGAAATAAAATTTTGACAAAATTTTCTATCGAAATAAAATTTTGACAAAATTTTCTTTAGAAATAAAATGTTGACAAAACTTTCTTATAGAAATAAATTTACGACAAAATTTTTGTATAGAATTATAATTTTAGAAACTTTCTTCGGCATTTCGGAAATAATTTTTTACAAAAATTTCTATAGAAATAAAATTTTACAAAAATTTCTATAGAAATAAAATTTTGGTACAAATTGTCTATAGAAATAAATTTTGAAAAAAATGTTTCTTCATGGAAATAAATTTTGACAACATTTCTATGGAAATAAAATTTGACAAAATCTTTCTATACAAATAAAATTTTAACAAAATTTCTATAGAGATACAATTTGACAAAAATCTCAATAGAATAAAATTATTTAGAATATTTCTATTTAGAAAAAAATTTTGACAAAACTTTCTATAGAAATAAAATTTTGACAAACAATTTTCGATAGGAAATATAAATTTTTGACAAAATTTTTCTATAGAAATAAACATTTTGACAAGTTTTTCCTATAGCAACTAACACCTTTGACAAAATTTTCTATAGAAATAATATTTTTGACAAAAATTTTTTATAGAAATAAAAAATGTAAGACAAACATTTCTATAGAAAAAAAATTTTTGACAATTTTTCTATAGAATAAAAATTTTGACAAAATTTTCTATAGAAAAAAATTTCGACACAATTTCCTCTTGAAATAAACATTTTGACACATAATTTTCTATTGAAATAAAATTTTGACACATTTTACTGTAGAAATAAAATTTTTGACAACATTCTTCTAATAAAAAAATAAATGTTGGCAAAATTTTCTATAGAAATAAAATTTTTGACAAAAATTGTCTACTAGAAATAAAATTTTGACAAAATTTTCTATCGAAATAAAAATTTGCACAAAATTCTATAGAAAAAAATTTTGACAGTTTTTCTATAGAAATGAAAATTTGACAAAATTTCTAATAGACTAACACTTTTGGACAAACATTTTCTTATAGGAAATAAAATTTTGACAAAATTTTTTATAGAAATAAAATGTGACAAATTTTACTATAGCAAATAAAATTTTGACAACATTTTCTATAAAAATAAAATTTTTACAAAATTTTCTATAGAAATAAAATTTTGACAAAATTTTCTATAGAACTAACACTTTGACAAAATTTTCTATAGAAATAAAATTTTGACAAAGTTTTTCTATAGCACTAACACTTTGACAAAATTTTCTATACAAATAATATTTTGACAAAATTGTTTATAGAAATAAAATGTTGACAAAACTTTTTCTATAGCACTACACTTGAACAAAATTTTCATATTACAAAATAATATTTTGACAAAATTTTTCTATAGAAATAAAAGTGACAATATTTTCTAATAGAAATAAAATTTTACAAAATTTTCTAAGAAAATAATATATTTTACAAAATTTTCTCCTTAGAGAAATAAGATTTGACAAAAATTTTATCTATAGAAAATAAAAATTTTGACAAAATTTTCTATAGAAATAAAAATTTTGACAAATTTTCTATAGAAATAAAATTTTGACAAAATTTTCTATAGAAATAAAATTTTGACACAATTTCCTATTGAAATAAAATTTTGACACAATTTTCTATTGAAATAAAATTTTGACAACATTTACTGTTAGAAATAAAATTTTGACAGCATTTTCTATAAATTTTTGACAAAATTTTTCTATAGAAATAAAATTTGACAAAATTTTCTATAGAAATCAAAATTTTGACACAATTCCATGAAATAAATGTTGGACAAAATTTTCTATAGAAATAAAATTTTGACAAAATTTTCTATAGAACAACACTATGACAAAATTTATCTACGAGAAATAAAATTTTGACAAAATATTTTAATAGAAATAAAAATGTTGAAAAAAATTCTTATAGAAATAAAATTTTAAACAATTTTCTATAAAAATTAAAATTTTACAAAAATTTTCTATAGAAATAAAATTTTGACAAAATTTTCTATGTAACTAACACTTTGACAAAATTTTCTATAGAAATAAAATTTAAAAAAAATTCTATAGGAATTAAAACTTTGACAAATTTCTATTGGTTAAAAATTTTGATTTCTATAGAAAAAATTTTTTATTTTTATGGAAATAAATTTTGACAAAATTTTCTAAAAAAAATTTCTATACAAACAAAATTTTTGACAAAATTATCTATAGAAATAAATTTTGACAAAAATTTTCGTATTAGAAATAAATTTTTGACAAAAATTTTCTATACAAACAAAATTTTTGAACCAAAATTTTCTATAGAAATAAATTTTGACACCAATTTCCGCTATTAAATGAAATTTTGACAACATTTACTGTAGAAATTAAAATTTGACAACATTTTCTATTAAAATAAAATTTTTGACAACATTTTCTATTAAAAATACAATTTTGACAAAAATTTTTTTATAGAAATAAATGTTGCACAAAATTATTCTATAGAAATAAAATCGTTGGACAAAATTTATCTATCGAAAATAAAATTGTGACAAAATTTTCTATGAAATAAAATTTTGACAAAAATTTTCTATAGAAGTAAAATTGAAAAATTCCCTTATAGAAATTTAAAATTTTCACAGCATTTACTATAGAAATAAAATTTTGACAACATTTCGTTTTAAAAATAAATTTTGACAAAATTTTAGTAGAATTAAAATGTTGACAAAATTTTACCAAAAATTTCTATACACTGAAAAACACGTGAACGCCCTAGGAAGAAAATTTTGGTTTAATTTTTAGAAAATGTATGTGTTTTTTTAGAAAAATTTTTACTAAACAGTATTACAAACGCTGACATCACCACACCGAAATAAAGAAAAAATAAGTAATAGTTTATCAGACAAGTTTCAACGAACATTTTATTTGACATAATTAATCATAGTATTTTCAGCTTGTTAAAGAAATGATTCTATAGTTGAGAAGGAGAACATAAAAAAAAAAAACAATCTGAGATCTTTAAGAAGTGCATAACAATGTCTTTAGTGCAATACGTAGTTCAAAATGCGTGTCTCACTTATTGGTAGGTCCAGATCTTGGAGCAAATTTTTAAGAAATTCTGAACTATTTTGTGGAAGACACGAATTTACACTTAAATCTTTCATTGCTGTCATGTTGCTGTTTAATTATTTACTATTAACTTTTCGAGTTTTAGTAAATTTAAACTAACGTGTAACGCCCTATTAGATTAACGTAACAATATTAAAGTCCGTGCGAACTTTCGTAAAACGTAATAATTCCATGAAACTAAAGGAGAATTAAAACGGCTTTAGTGAAATATAGGGTTCAGTTTTTTCTGAGTGTATGAATACAATTTTGACTAAACTTTCTATAGAAATAAAGTTTTGACAAATATCGTTTGGTAGGGTTTTGGTAAAATTTTCTCTAAATTTTGGTAGATTTTTTTCGCTGTAGTGGCAACCGAGGAACATTTTAGGAATAAATGAATATCGTTCTCGGCAAATACTCCCACTATGATCTTATATTCGCAAAACGTGCTAGAAATGTTTGATTTGACTACGGCGACGAATTCCCTTTTGATTTGTGTCAAATATTTGCCTAGACCGTACCGCAAGTGAGCCTGAAAAAACGGGCAGCCACTATATCTAACTTAACCATACAGGACTCATTACCTCTCAACCAAAAATTGCCTCAAAAGGAAGATCCTCGCTTCTGCGGCATTTTGGGGAGTAAGGTTGGCACTAAAAAATACGAAAGTGTTGATAATTTTAAAACAGCGCTTCTTCTGGAATTTGGCAAAATACCATAAAGTCCCTTTGGTGCAACATATGATGACTTTGTTTTGCCATTTTAAGACCATAAATATACGCAATTCGATCAAATCTAAACTGGTTCTAAAATTAGAGTTTATTTTCGATATTTTTGCTTTTGAAAAATAAAAATACTTTGTTGCATTAAATATCAGCCACCAAAATTCACACACTTTCCCTTTTAATATTTGCCTCTTTATGAAAAAAATTCTAATTTATAAATTTCCTTATAAATATGTATACCAATTCCTAATTTCATCAAAGCCCTCGAGAGAAAAAAAAAAACAAAAACAAAAATTCTATTTAATTAACCATTTATTAATAATGACGCAACCAGCTGTTACAACAAGGACTAATTCCTAATCACAATGATGTGGTCTTCATCAGCATTAGCAGCCTCCCACTCATTTTGCTTGTAGGCTAAGTATCGTCAGCCTTGGGGGCTGTAGCAACAAAATATGATGGAGGTCGTCATGAGGTTGAATGTTTCATGGTTTTTGTGGCCTTCCATAATGCTATGGGCTAGCATGATGGCATCATCATGCCCTTGCCTTTTGGAGTGGTTTATTAAAGTTTTCGAAGGCGTCAATGGCGCAAATATGTCAAATAAACATCAATATTATTACAGCGAATATTTTTGCATAATTTTAGGCGCTTTCGTTGTCTTTGATTTTTTCGTGTTTTGGTCCTTCGAGATGAGACAGATTTCTTTTCGTTTTTTGACCCAAATAATTTATAAGTTATGACAGATGAGAGAAAGCCAGAGTTCTTGTGCTACAGTGATCTATCTTTGGTCTTTTACATTTAATGTATTCAGTAAATATTTGTCTTATTATTCGCATATTTTCTTTCCCCTTGGCCTTCGTCGTCGATGAGAGTAAAGTGTATTTATTTATTAATACGTCAGCCAAGCAAAATTTCCTAAAGAAAATATTTACATAATTTCAAAATTTTGTGATGAAAACAAAAGAACGCCAAACAAAATATAAACATTCATATTTTTTTTTGACGGATATCAGCCTATTGGCTAACTAAATGTCTGAATAGATGCCAACTTGCTTATGAATAAAAGTTTCGTTGAAGATATTTTGTTTTGTGTCGCCTTGGATGCGAGGAGAGTAGAGGCGTTAATTTATTTTTTTGATTTGAAATTTCCCTAAATTTGGGAATTTATATGGTTTCGTTTCTCTGGCTTGTCTGCAATATTTTTGTCGGCTTTATAAAAAATGTTTTTTTTTTTTTAATATAAAGGTTTTTTTGGATAATACGTGAAACGTTAATAAAGTTACCATCGACAATTTTAAGTTTCAGTAACTTATAAAATGGGCATATACACAGAAAAAGCTTACAGGAACGAAAATTTTCTGATTTTTAGAAAATTTTAACTAAACTAAATATACAAACGCATATCTGCAGGCCGGTTTACACAAAATAAGTAAATATTTTTCGGGAAATATTCAAGAATATTTTTATACATAATATTATTGTTTTTCTTTCATTGGTTAAAGAAAATTTCAGTAGTAATGAATGGGAAAAAAATTGCCTGAGAGAAGGTTCGAAAATTGAGACAAAATTTTGTTTAGCGTCCATGACGACAGTATACAGATGCGGCACATTCGTAGAAAAATGAAAAATTTCAAAGATATACGAGACTATTGGTTGGAAGACACGGAAATTATAGATTAATGCTTTGTTTGTGAAACCTTTATTAGTTCTATAAAGTTGTAAAGAAATATAACAAAATCTCAAAACATAATTCATGAACTAAAATGAAATTTAAACTGGCATTTTGCCATGAACATATTTCTATTTGAAGTCGAGTCTGAATTGCGGAAATTAAATTGTCGTTAAAAGTTTTTAAAGAATTTCGATGGACAAGGTATCTTAAAACTTCTAAACATCGATCTCTTCTAAATGTAAGTCAGTTCCATACCGGGTACAGATTAAAATTGCGTTATTAGCGGACCGCCAAGGGACCGAAATTTACGTCGTATAACTGAGATCCGAACGTCGTTGTATCCAAATAAGTGTACACAAATTTTTAAGTTTTTTTTTCTTTTTTATCGTGTTATATTCATATTTATTGAGATTGGCAAATAGTTATAGAATGTGAGGTTTGTTTCGACTTACAAGATTTCTGTTTATAATTTGTTTCAATAATCAACGCGAAACTATATAAACTCTCTGATATATCAGAACCCCCAAATTCAAGTTAATTTTACTGTTTTATGTGTATGCACCGCCACTCAAGGCGTCTGTTCCTAGTTGGAATTTGATTTGGGCTCGGATCTTCGTCAGTCTGGTTCATATATCGCCTGTGAAGTTTCAACAACCAATCATTTTTCTTTTGTTTCTCCAATATTTCTCTCAATGAAGGCTTCTTCTGAGGTACACGAGAAAGATAAGCCGAGGCGTTTCATCGACATTTAACGAACTCATCCAGTCCTGGGATTTGAATATTTCTTCTTTGTCATTTGTACCTCTGTTGGGCATAGTCGAAACAAATTCTGTTGATTCCCTGGCCAGTATATGGCTTTGCTTTATTTAGTATTGGCTACGACAAAAAATGGAATGAAAAAAATAATCAATTAGGTACACAAACTTACATCGTTCGTTATAACCGAATATCCAATTTCAAACGCCAGACGGCAAAATTGGTCCTCGTTAAAAGCAGATGTCGCTAAACCGGAACAGTCGTTCTAAGCAATGCGTTGCGCATGTACAAACTATAAGAACCAAGACTTGCTTTGAAAATCCGTCTTTATAAACGGATTGTCGTTATTAACCGAAGGTTCGTATAAATTGAATTCTACTGTATATATTAAATAAAGAAAGCCTGATTAACATACGTGTATATAATTCAGTTTGACAAAATTTTCTATAGAAATATAATTTTACCAAATTTTCTATAAAAATAAAATTTGACAAAATTTTCATATAGAAATTAAAATTTTGACAAAATTTTCTATAGAAATAAATTTTACAAATTTCTATAGAATAAAAATTTAACAAAAATTTTTTATAGAAATAAAATTTTGAAAAAATGTATAGAATAAAATTTTTTTCAAAAAATTTGTATAGCAAATAAAATTTGACAAATTGTTTTATAGAAATAAAATTTTGACAAAATTTTCTAGAAATAAATTTAACAAATTTTCTATTAGAAATAAAATTTTTGACAAATTTTCTTTAGAATAAATTTTGACAAAAATTGCTTCTATAAAAATTTTAAAAATTTTCTAATAGAAATAAAATTTTGACAAAATTTTTTATAGAAAATTAAAATTTGACAAAAATTTCTATAAAAAAATGTCTATAGAAATAAAATTTGACAAAATTTTCTATAGAAATAAAATTTGACAAAAATTCTATAGGAATAAATTATAAAATTTTCTATTAGAAATTAAAATTTTTGACAAAATTTTGCTATAGAAATAAAATTTTGAAAAATTTTATAGAAATAAAATTTGACAAAATTTTCTATAGAAATAATTTTTGACAAAATTTTCATAGAAATAAAATTTGCAAAAATTTTCTATAGAAATAAAATTTGACAAAATTTTTCTATAGAAATAAAATTTTTGACAAAATTTTTATAGAAATAAAATTTTGACAAAATTTTCTATTTAGAAATAAATTAAATTGAAAAATTTTATGAAATAAATTTGACAAAATTTCTATAGAAATAAAATTTTGACAAAATTTTCTATAGAAATAAAATTTTGACAAAATTTTCTATAGAAATAAAATTTTGACAAAATTTTCTATAGAAATAAAATTTTGACAAAATTTTCATTAGAAATAAAATTTTGACAAAATTTGCTATATGAAATTTGACAAAATAAAAATATAAGATACAGAAAGTCAACAGTCATTTATCACAATTATTAAAACACAAGTGCGCTCTCAGTTTAATGCGGAACTTGCCTTTTTTTATGTAAAGACACCAATTTAAAAATCGAATTCGTCTTAACTCAAGAAAAAAAAACAAGTATGATACGGCGTAATTTCGGCAGGCCGAAGTCTTATGTACCCTCCACCATGGCATTGCGTAGAATTACTTAGAAAAGACTGTCATCCACAATCGAATTACTTTGGGTTGTGGTATCCTTAAAACTTCTTAAGGATCGTTTTCTAAATTGTGATTTTAGTCCATACGTGAGTATATATTAGACAAAAAAGTTATATATAGCTTAGTCTACAAAATAATTAACGATAATCGATATGCCCCGACTTTTTTCACGCCGTACGTAGAGAGCCAGAATTGAAATATGGGCCGGTCGCCTTATATATGGGGGCTATATACAATTATGCGAACTTGATAGGCACCAAATGTTTAGAGCCTGATTGGCAAATCAATTTATCGATCTCTTCCCTCTT
>PGFW01026408.1:19400-29783 GCA_003123925.1 Haematobia irritans
TACAGCATGAACTGGTCGCTGTGGGATGAACCAAACGTAATGTTACGGTGCCCAAATTAACAACTCATGCAGATACCATGAAAGGCGTTGGTTGCTTAAAACAGCAGGACGGTGGACATGGAAGTCGTAATCCGCTAGGGAGTGTTAAACAACTCACCTGCCGAAAGCAACTAGCCCTTAAAATGGATGGCGCTTAAGTTGTATACCTATACATTACCGCTAAAGTAAATGGTTTATGTTCAATCTCGGTTGGATTATAAACTTTGAAACTTTAGTGAGTAGGAGGGTACAATGGTGTGCATGGAAGTGTTTGGTGTAAGCCTGCCTTGGAGCGCCATTGGCCAGATCTTGTGTAGTAGCAAATAATCGAATGAGACCTTTTGGGAGGACTGAGTGGAGAAGGGTTTTCGCTGTGTGAACAGGTGGTGATCACGAGTTAGTCGCGTCCTAAGTTCCAAGGCGAAGCTGAAAATTTTCAAGTCTTATAATAGCATAAATTTAGCGCGAAGCTTATTTTGCTAAAAACCACCTTGAATAATTTTGAACGAAGGGATTACGGTTCAATTCGTAACCTGTTGGTATCCGTTTGTATTAAATTATGGGCCTTGTGTATTCTGGCAACAGGAAACGACCATTAAAGAAGCCGTCGAGAGATATCGGAAGAGTTTTCTTTTTCTATTTTATAAGTCGTACTACCATTGGAAGTCTTTCGAAGAGAGATATGGATGATGGACTAAGAAGAGCATGAATTTTAACTGTTTGTCGATATTTTCTCCTCGGACCTTTGAAAATTTATGGTGGGTCACGCAAACTTTTTCAACAGGCCGCTACCAATATCGCAGCTGCGTCTCCAAGGTGTAAGAGGTCTGCTAGTCGATAGAATAATGTAGGTAAGGGAAGCGGCAAATTAGATCCGTAACTTCGGGATAGGATTGGTTCGAAGATTTGAGATAGTCGGGCTTGATTTGGGAAGCAATAACAATGTTTATGTACTCGTTCTGCAGCTTATGCCGGGGCTGCCGTCAGCACGAGAGGCGTGCACACCCCGAGAGTATTAATAGCGGGTCTTTGTATGCGGATATGCCCTTCGACATCCCGCAGGGCGTCGGTCCACCTCGAAGCAAGCTGCCCTCGTCGCTATTGTGAAGCCAAGCATGACCCCACAGATCCACCGCTCATCATTAAACCGACTGATGCGAAAAATTACCGAGTCGTTCCAGAGATGCCATCAAAAAGAGAAGGCAGCGTAGATCCTATATAGCAGCCGGGTCGCTGAGTTGCGTGAACAACAGCAGCAAGGGGGAGAGACCGCGGAAGAATCAGAGTACGAGTCGGCGGAGGAGGGCGAACCGGCGGAGGAGGGCGAACCGGAGGTCGGGGAAGAGGACCCGTTCGTGGACTACCTTCGCAGGCTTAGGCTGGGCGAGTCTGATTCTCTCCTGAGGGATCGGATATTGCAGGCGACAAGATCTTCTGCAATGTTGATGAAATGGGTCTGGCCTCAATAAACGTCAATATGGTAGAAGCAGGTTACTCCTATGCGCAATATGAGGACCGTTTATAGTGATTAGGGAGGCACTGGGATCCCAGGCGAAGACGTGCCTAAAGAATACCGCTGGCGCAACAGGTAGTACGTGCAGCGACCCAAAGGAATTAGCTTAAGCGCATTTTAGACGGACATGACTAGGTGGTCGTCTAGTATTGTCATCAGGGATGCGGGAGCTGAAGAGAGGTTTGCGGCCGTGTTCTCTACACAACTGCCGATGGATGATGAAGTTATAGGCCGATATAAGTTTCCATCCATGACGATGACGACGGAGCGATATCACAGAAGAATTATCGGCACTGAAGATTGATTTGCGAACACCGACGGCAGGCCAGACGGCACCACATAGGGGCTTAAAGAGAATAATGTGTTGAACGAGACTCCTCCTCCTCTATCAACGCCTCTTTATATCTGTGTTACACCCCTCCAGAATTGAAGAAAAGCAGGACTGTGATGCTACCTAAGGCCATAAATGGCCGGGTCGGATGCCCGCAGCTCAGTGGAGGGCCAATCACTATTTCTCGCATAGTGATTAGGCTTAATGCCACAAGATACTGCGGCCACAGGCTGGAGGAGAATCCGGCTTTCGCAGGAAACCAGAGGGCGATTCTAGCAGAGTAGACGGGTGCTTGCAAATGTAGCTGTTACAAACATGCGCTTCGTGAAGCTGAGGAGACGTAAGAGCAAGCCGGTGTGCCCTGCGTTTTCGATAGGCAGATCGAAAGATTTCGATCGGTATTCAACCGCAGTAATTGTCAGAGCTCTGCATCGAGTCAATGTGGATGAGAGAATGACAATATTAGCCCAAAACCTTCGAGGCCACAGACCACCTTCGGCGATACCTGGTTCACCGTGGAATGTTGCAGAGGCGTCAACAGGGGGACCCCATCTCTCCCTGTTGTTTATATCGTGATCGACGAGGTGATAGCAAACTTGATCGTTTCCGCGCGTAGAGTGAGGCAGAAAAATACATCGGTGGCCTACGCGGACGACATTTTTGCTGTTCGCGAAGTTCCGCTGAAGATGCCAGCAGAAATGGGTGGAGGAGGGCTGGCTTGCCAGAGCGAGGGGTATGGCCGATAAATGCTTGGAAAGCCGCACGTTTCATCAGGCTGGAGGACGGTCCCCAGCAAGGAAAAAGGTGGGGGTGGTGAGCGGAGAGCGCGTATGAAATTGGTAACACTTCGGATGCGCCGTGCAGGTAGAGGAGGTGGTCAGGGTACTTGGGTGCGGGAATTCACACATGTTCGGGGAAAATAACAGCTAAACAATAATTCCCTTTTACACCTTCAGAGGCCTGAAAAAGCACCCTGAAGCCTGCACAGAAGTGAGATTGCTCTTCCGCGGACTTCCTCCTCCAGAGATATATAGCATTTTTCCAGCCAAACTCCACGATTACGCGCAAAGTGGCTGAAGGAGTGCGGACAGAAAGATCCGGAAATTTGTGCTGACAGGCATTCTCCACCTCTCAACGCGCAACTCGGCCACAGGTCTTATAATACACGCCCGGTAAAAGAAGGAGGACTGGGGTTGATGTGCTTAACCGAAAGGATCCCCGGGAAATAATGAGCTGGCAGGACTCGGGAGGTTCGGTAGAGATCGGACGGGATCCTTCTCGGCGATCTGGGCGCCGAGGCAACACTGGGATGCGAGAAGTATTTTTATGGACATGTGGTTACAGGCAGTGGAGCTTAATAAGAGTAATTATAAGAGCACCATGCGAGCCCCTACAACGATTCGTTCTCTGGTCTGCGGCGGGCTGAGGCAGAGTCAACGGCAATAGCAGAGTGCAGCGGGTGGCTGTACAATCCTCCTCCTTTCTGGTAGGGAGGACTATGTAGCGGAGCGGTGCAGCTTGCGCCTTTAACCTGCTCCCGTGTAAGGCATGCCATCGACACCTTGTTAACCAAAGGAGTGTAGGGCGGTGGGGTGCGTCGTCAGGAAACTGTGTGCCACATACTACAAGCATGTCCCCTGACACACGCAGATCGCATAAATCGCCACAATTTCGTGCAGGGCAAGTTAGTGGCAGAGGCGAGGCGGAAAGGCTGGACTGTGCACGTCGAAAAACATATATATGCCGCGGATGGTTTACGGAAGCCAGATTTAATATTTGTGAAGGGTCCCAAGTTGATTGTATCCAGGACGTCGGCGTGCACTGGGGTGAGAGCGCTTTAAGCAACCCACCCATCAAGCTAAGGCTGCGCACTTACTCATCCCCTTCTTTATTGCAAAAGTACGAGAGCTTTTTCCATCCAGCTCGGTTGCGGTGCTACCAATACTCACTTGGCGCCAGAGGGGGATGGTAGCACCAGAGAAAAATGACGCTCTGATGACGCGATGGGTTTCGGGAGGAAAGTGCGAGAGAGACATTGACCGTGCGATCAGGGCGGAGTTATGGACACACACGAAGTTTTATGAGGTGTGTGTGGCTCGCCAGCGTAACGCAGACGCGTCTCAGAGGGTTTATGTAGTTGTCATTTTCTTACTTTTCTTTGTATGTATATACGGATAATATTTATGTAGACTAGACAAGTTTAGACTACGATAAGTATGTAGATCAGTATATTTAGTACATCGATAGGGGTTACGGTCACCCGAGAACAGATCGAAATTTGTCAATTAGTTAGACACTTTCTTTATCACGCTAATCTCTTTACAATAGTTAATATTCAGATACTTTAGAATAAGTAATGAAGTGACTCTGTAATAGGATTCGTAAGACAATAAAGATTGTATTTGAATAGCCAAATAGCCTTTGTCGTCATCTAGATTTTAAGTGACGCGATGAATGGGATTAACCGAGATTCCTACTGTCCCTATCTACTGAGTGACGCGATGAATGGATCAACGACGGACGTGCCATTTTTTTGAGGCGGAGAAATTAATTTGTGTAAAAAATAGCAAAAATGGTTGTTGAAAAAATAACAACGTTGAAAATAAATTGTTTAAAAATAGTTTACGGAGTAAAAGCAGTGTGCGCGATTTAAATCGAGTGCGTGTTTTGTTCGCCAAGGTGGACTTAAATCTACCTGGGTTTTCCCCAGTGAGTTTGGCGGATTGAAACTAAGACTGTACTGCGTCGTTGCGCGTTAGTTTTAAAGCTATGGTAGGAAATTGTCTGTGGTAAGATCTACCTGGGTTTTTCCATAATTTTGTTTGTGAGTTTTATGACGTTGTTTTGACGAATTGTTTATGACCTTGTTTTGACCAAGTGTTTTATTAGTTTGTTTTGACGAATTGTTTATGACTTTGTTTTGACCAGGTGTTTTATGACTTTGGTAGTTATTTTACGACCTTGTTTTTGCATTGTTGTTGACTGACGTGATTGTTTCCTGGAAAGAATTTTATTTTCGTGGTATTTTTATCGTGTTGTGGATAAGCAATTGCTTATTTGTAACACGTGTTGAGTACTGAGAAAATGAAAATGAAGAAAGGAATGGATAGGGATGGTGAGGAGAAATCTAGCGATGAGTGCTGTGGCTCTCAGAGTAAGAGATTTCAAAAGGACGGAGATGATGAGGTGTTAGTGGTTGACATGGAGGATGAAGTAGTTGAGGATATGGGAGAGTAAGAGTAAGAGTAAGAAGAAAAAGAAGAAGAAGGATAGGGAAGATCAGGTTGTGGACATTATGAAGAGCATCAGTGAGAAACTGATTAGCTCTTTAATAAATGACCATAAGGTTAGTGCTAGTGCGGTGACTGTAAGTACTCGCAAATTGACAGAGTATGGAAGATCGCCCATAAATTTGAATAAGGGAGAATGACGAGATTGAGAGGAGAAGACTGCGACGTTTTAGAGAGAAGCTGGAGGATAGAGGTGAGAAATCGGCTACTCCGACTCATCGCAATTTTCGGACGACGTGATGAATCGGCCGAGTCTTGTTTAATGCAACCGACTATTATGTCCCTAGAGTGTTGGCAGCCTCCTCTGTGGTGGATCAGGCTGTAATAGGCTGATCCTCCACCGAAGCCTGTTGACACTTGGGCATTAGTGGTTAGGAGAAGGGACAAGAAGGCATCGTTGCGAAGGAAATGTGCGAAATTGGTCGGTGAAAGTTGTTCCTACATTAGGTGTCAGAGTACACGATGTGAGACCATGAAAGCGGTTATGGATGATTCGCACTGTATCATCGGCTGAGAGACGAAAGTGGCAGGTGAATAGAAGTTTTAGTTGAGGTTGGTTTACAAGTGAGATTGTGAAAGAAAGGGACAAAAGGATTTGTAGTCAGGTGTTATGACAGAGTTTGACGACGAGTGAATTCATGGGGCAACTCTATGAATCTAACTTGAAGGAGACAATGGCATACGAGGAATTTGAGAAGGACGTTAGGATGGTTAGTAAGCCATGGAATCGCGATTCTAATGGCACGACTACTGTGATTTTAGAGGGCCGTAATGATGCAATAGAAGCTCTTCTTCTTGCCGGCAGCGAGTGTATATAAAGTGGTTTTCGTTTAGAGTTAGGCGCTATGAGGAAATCCAACACTGTTTTAGGTGTTTCGGTTTCAATCATTGGCGAAAGGACTGTAAAGTGACTAAGGATGTGTGTAGGCGATGCGGCTGCGAGCGGTCACATTGCAAATGTTGCTCCAATGCGATCAGATGCCCCAATGTGCATTTGAAATTGGGAAAACCATCTGCGCCATCTAGCGATTTGACAGGAGAGTGCCCGATGTACAAGCTCACGTTGGACCGTGTAAAGCAAGACATTTAAGATTGACCAGGATTCTACAATTAAATTTGTAGGGAAGTTTACGGCCACAATGGTTGCATTCGGAACAAGAGATGAGAGAGTCGAATAGCCGTATGGGCTATTATCCAGGAACCTTTGCTTCAACTGGAAAAGTAAGGGGATTGCCCGCTTAACATGCGGGGTATTCCTGTCAAGGCGTTCGGTGCGGCTATGGGATAAGATGAGATTAATATCCAGTGTATGCCTGGTTATCAGAAGAGTTAGGGTTTGTGTTTGTGTAGAGGGGTGTTTTGGTAGATTTTCTTGCTCAGTGATTTACTGCCCAAGTTTAATCAATCCATTGACCTTATCTTGAGTATATGAGCGTGTATCTATCTCTCACTCAGAGATAATCCCGTTATTGTTCGGTATGGACGCTAATGGCAATCTACTTCTATGGGTTAGCCAAAGCGACTCGAATCCGAGGCACTATTGCTAGCCTCTAATAGGGATGAGCTGCGTACAGGAATAGGTTCTTATCAGAGACGTTCTTGTGGTAAACAGAGCAAGTGAAATATTATTACTTTGTGATTCAGAAGTGCGGACAAACAAGTGATATTGATGTGACGCTGTGAATAGTACGGCTGCTGCATTCAATGCACTTTGATTGGGAGGTCTTGATGTTCATTCGGTATGAGTGAACCATATTTGATATAGGAATTGTAAATGGATGGACAGAGACAGGATAGTTTTAATAGGGATATTAGGGCTTGGAGGACTAGAGGTGTAGATTGGTCGGTTTATGGTGCGCGAATTAGAGCTGCGGCAGATGATCTGCCCATCTCAGAGTTTGCAGCATAGTGTAGATGATTCAAGTTCGAGGCTTGACCGATTTGGTTCAGCGGTCAAACAATATATTTCTAGGTGTTAGGCGTTAGGAGAAATCCAAAAGGATTGAGTGGGGAATCATCGAATTTAGTGTGAAAAAGAGCAGAAGTTCGACGTCTTAGGAAAGCATTCCAAAGGGCAAACGAGCTGATTTCCTAATTTACCTCAAGTCAGGAGTACATATCGCTCAATCATTGGATGAGTATTTAGGAATGATTTGCGTGATTAAGGAAAGAAGACTGGGAGGGATTTCGTTTTACAAATAGAAACGATCCTGGGGATATCTTTTATAAATTTGTAGGGAAAAGGCAAGAGACTGAAGTTGGCGGCGTGAAAGGTCAACGGTCTGTTTTTTAAACTTCTTGGGACGGATTGTATAGGAGGTTTTTGATGGATGGCATTCTTCCTAGATCTGAGACGCGAAAAATTTATTCTTATTGAGGATTTAATTTGAAGCTCGAACTGAATTATTGATGGGAATCCGATCAAAGCATGAGATTTACGGTGAAACTAAAAGTCACACACGGTTATGATGTGACTAACAGGACAAATGTGTTAAAAAGCATTTATGGCATGTCTATTCCTGAATAACTTGGAGGCTTTAATGGCGATTTGTTCGCAACACTATTTCCAGAGCCTGGAAATTAGAAACTTGTAGTGTTGTTAAAAGTCGCCTGATTAGGGACAAAGGCTGATCCTCGTTCTTATCGGGATAGTCTCTCAGTACTTGGAAAAGTATTGGAAAGGATGATTGGTGCGGTCGACTTTGATTTGTTGGTTGTAGAAGATAGGATGTTCCCAATTTCATTTGGTTTCCCGAAAAGGTCTTATCTGTCGAGGATGCTTGGTTTGCATAGCAGCAAACTGTCAAAGACGTCGTGCAAGTATGTGCTAGCGTTTATCGTTGACTTTAAAGGAGCCTTTTTTTGATAATTTGGAATGCGTCTCAGGTTTAGATAAGATAAGAATGTAGATTGTTAGAGATTATAGGACTTGAAAAAAGTATTTTTCACAAAGACAAGGGCAGTTACTACGGTGACGACAGATGTACGTTAGAGATGAGTCAGGGTGCCCACAAGGATCTATCTGTGGTCCATTTCATATGTGAACTTTTATGATGGATGACTTGTTATGGGCGACTCAAGACGAACAGGTTCTCTGTTTGTGCTTATGCAGACGATCTTCCTAATAATGAGTGGAGCCATCTAGATTAATAATTGAGAATAAAGCCATGCGTTATGTGAGAGAGAACAGTTGCCGTTGGGTTGCAGAGTAGTGTAGAAGTTGCTTTGGACAAAATACGACTATGATGACTTGAAGGCTTTCTTTCACGGAACAGACTTCCATGTGTTCAGCATATGGTGACATAGTTTTAAAGTATGTTAGGCAGTTAAGTACCTGTGGGTGTTAATGTGGTGAAAGATTTAATTTCTTTCTCATTTAACTGTATCTAAGGGAAAACTTGGACAGATGCGTAGGGCCTATTGCGCGCTTTCTAAGAAGCAAACTGGGCTTTAGCAGGGCTGTCTGTTCGTTGCCAGTTTTAATGACGGGTTTATTTTTGAATTCTGGTACAGAAATTTGGTACATGATGTCTGGTATAGGTCTCTTAACAACACATGCCAAAATTGGTCCCATCGACGTCCTAATTATTATATAGCCCCCATATAAACCGATCCCCAGATTTGGCTTGTGGAACCTCTAAGAGAAGCATACTTTCATCCGATGCCGGCTGAAATTTGATTTACATCGTGTCGGTATATGTCTCCTGGCAATCCGTGCAAAAATGGTCCACATCGCGTCCATTAATATATATAGCGCAAATTTAAACGATCCCGAGATTTGGTTGGCGAGCCTCGTAGAGAAGCACATGGTATTGGTATATGTGTCTCTAGCAACGCGTGCAAAAATGGTCCCATATCGGTCCATAATTATATATAGCGCCCCATATATAAACGTTCTCCAGATTTGATCCGAGCCTCTTGGAGGAGCAAAATTCATCCCGATGCCGGTTCAAATTAGTGAAAACCGTGGTGTTTGAGTATATGGTCGCTAAACATACCATACAAAAATTGGTCCAATCACACAAAAATTAGGTCCATATCGGTTCATTAATCATGGTTGCCATTAGAGCCAAAAATAATCTACCAAAATTGTATTTCTATAGAAAATTTTGTCAAAATTTTATTTCTAGAGAAAATTTTGTTCTAATTTTATTCGGTTCATAATAAAATGTTCATCATTGTCAAAATTTTATTTCTATAGAAAATTTTGTTCAAATTTTATTCGGTTCATAATCATGGTTGCACTCAGCAGCCAAAAAATAATCTACAAAGATTTATTTCTAAATAGAACATTTTGTCAAAAGTTTATTTCTATAGAAAATTTTGTTAAAATTTTATTTCTCTAGACATTTTTGTCAAAATTTTCTTTCTATAGAAAATTTTGTGAAAATTTTTATTTCTATAGAAAATTTTGTGAAAATTTTATTTCTATAGAAAATTTTGTTGAAATTTTATTTCTGTAGAAAATTTTGTCAAAATTTATGTATTACTTTGTCAATGAAATTATATACCGTATTGGATCGATCTTTTTATTTAATAATATACCGATCTGTTTATGGACTTACATACCAATTTAGAAGATGGTGTTAGGAGCTTTTAGATACCTTTCCATCGGCAAGCGTTACGAAACTAAGTAATTCGATTGTGAGGCTGGCAGGTTTTTGAGAGAAGTTTTACGCAGTCCATTGATGCGAGGTACATAAGCTTCGGCCTGCCGAACTTACGGCCGTAATATACTGTTTTTTTATCTTGTTCGACTGAAAATTTTTTTCCAACCTTGTTACTTCTTAGCTTGTCTTATGGAAAAATTTTGTCAGAATTTATTTCTAAAGAAAAGGTTGCCAATTTTTGTTTATGGAAAGTCGCCGTAATTTTTATTTCTGTACGGAAAATTGGTACGAAGTTGTATCGAAGCGCTGCTGGAATCACTTTGTCCATCAAACGACAAAGTCTTTGGGCTGCATTACACAGGCCAAAAGTTATTATCGTAAAATGGTACAAAGGTCTACCTGGCACCGTGAATGCAGTGGAAGATCTAAAGGGATCTGCCAAAATGCGTCCTTAAGATCAACACTGGAAATAAAATAGGTATCCCCCAACCGACTGAGCAAACCCTCAATATGCGGAAGTGGATAGGCATCCTTCACCGTAAGCGCATTCAGTTTACGAGTGTCCAGGCACAACCGGTTCTTTTCGCCCTTTCGGACTAG
>PGFW01026410.1:21432-40068 GCA_003123925.1 Haematobia irritans
ATAAGTGTGTAAGTGTTGTGTATGGGTTTCTGTAGGATTTTCAAGATGCAAGAGTATGAAGAAAATCCTGTGGCTTATATGAGTTTGTATTCGCTTAATTCTTGTATCCTTTTGTTTTTTTTTTGTCTTGATTTGGGGTAATTATTTATTAGACAACTTCATTAAAAGGTTTGTGGCTAATTTTATGCATGTAACAGACATGTTTTGCGATATTGTATTGTGTTCTTTAAAGATGTGCGGAATGAATTATTTGGTCTGTTGCATATAAATGTCAGAGAATTGTGGAATTAGCCAACATTGCCTATTTATATTCACTAATAAGGGATAAAAAAACGAAATTATTTAAATATTTTATTTTCACAGGCCGTTTCTTCAAATAAAATTTTTCGAATGACAATGAATATTTTTCATTTTATATATCTCAGAATAAAAGTCAAAGGTAACCAATTTGAAAAAATATTTTTTTAACAAGCAAAATTATTTTAAGCAAAATAAAAATGTCAAAGGCAACTTGATTTGAAAAATTAATTTTAACAAACATTAATTAGTTTTAATCAAAAACTCAAAAATGTTAGAGTGGTTTTGCTTCTACAACCACCACACCATGATCGCAAATATTTTTCATAAAATCATGTATACATCTATGAAAAATTGTTGTTGTTTATAAATTATTTATTTTATTATTTTAGCTTAATCGTATTTTGAGAATAATTTGCATGTTTTTTAGGATATTCATTACAAAATTGATAAATATGTATTTAAAATATCAAAATCTTATAGCATTCTGTAATTTAAATAAAAATAATGTTTTATCGAGGTAGAATGATCATTCACATTAAAAGAACTGTAGTTGAAGACTTTGTAAATAATTCCCTTCTCATTATGCATTTATCTCTTGAGTGATTCTCTTACTGTGTTTTGCTCCTTTCACAATATACGCGTACTATTAAGGTTGGGGTTGTGTTTTTGTTGTGTGCAGTGGCTTTGCTAGTGAAACCATGTAGAACGAGAATCGCTGGATATAAATCTGATTACAAATTAAAAGGAGAATAACAACAAAGCTTAACAACGTGTAAGCTAGCCTCTGGCAATAAACAACAACACACCCTGTGGTGGCTCCATTATTTTTATTATTACTTATAATTATATTTTAATATTAAAATTTCAATTATTCATCAAGTACCTTAGATTTGAATTTTTTATTTGTGTTTGTATTCATGTAACTTTATTTATAATCAAACCAAACAAAATATTTTAACAAAGTAGTTTTTACATTACCTTTTTTGTCAAGTATGTAGTGCTAGATAATTATATTTCTGTTTTAATTTTGAAATTTGCAAGAGAATATCTTAGTAGGCATTGCATTTTTGTTGCTTGCCTTTATTTTCCAATACATATTTTTTGAGTTAGTTTAATGAATATTTGTTGACGTGTTAAAAAGAAGAAATAAATCTACCATTTTTTTGTTGTAAAATTTTGGTTTCAATTTTTGAATTACAAAATACCACGTCAATTGGTGACCCCGACAAACGATCGAATTATAAAAAGATGTTTCGTTCTCCAGTTCGAAATCCTAGAGGAGAGAACGAAAACCGAGACAATCAAGAAGAACTGGTAGCGGGAATGTCTCCAACAATGGCTCAGGGAAATATATCGATGAATTCTATTTTGGACGACCCGATACCAACAGGAGCGGTTGAAATTTCCCGTGTTTCTGTGAAAATTCCACCATTCTGGCGAAATAACCCGGCGATTTGGTTCAAGCAAGTTGAAAGTCAATTCATTACATCTGGAATAACTTCGGATTCAACCAAATTTCATACAATTGTTGGAGCCATTGATGCAAACGTTCTTTCTGAGGTAAGCGACTTAATATTAAATCCACCCGAAACGGAAATGTACGAAACCTTGAAGAGAAGTATTCAAGAACGTTTCATGGATTCTGAAGAAAAACGGCTGAAGCGTCTATTGCGTGAAATGGAACTGGGAGATAAAAATCCCTCAACATTACTCCGTGAGATGATTTGTCTTGCCTCTGGGAAAGTCTCGGATGGACTCTTAAAATCTTAGTGGATGCAACGACTACCGAGGCAAACTCAAGCAATTTTGTCGGTAAGCAGTGAATCTCGCAACAAATTGGCAGTAATTGCAGACAAGATTTCCGATACTTCTATAGAAATAAAATTTTGACAAAATTTTCTATAGAAATAAAATTTTGACAACATTTTCTATAGAAATAAAATGTTGACAAAAGTTTCTATAGAAATCAAATGTTGACAACATTTTCTATAGATATAAAATTTTGAGAAAATTTTTTATAGAAATAAAATTTTGACAAAATTTTCAATAGAAATAAAATTTTGACAAAATTTCTATAGTAATAAAATTTTTACAAAATTTTAGATAGAAATAAAATTTTGATAAAACTTTCTATAGAAATAAAATTTTGATAAAATTTTCTATTGTAATAAAATTTTGACAAAATTTTCTATTAGTAATAAAAACTGTTCTATAGTAATAAAAAAAAATTTCTATAGTAATAACATTTTGAAATTTTCTATAGAATAAAATTTTTGATAAAATTTGTCTAAAGAAAATAATTTGACAAAATTTCTATAGAAATAAAATTTTGAAAAAATTTTCTATAGCAATAACATTTTGACAAAATTTTCTATAGTAATAAAATTTTGACAAAATTTTCTATAGAAATAAAATTTTGACAAAATTTCTATATAGAGATAAATTTACAAAATTTTCTATAGAAATAAATTTTGACAAAATTTTCTATAGAAATAAAATTTTGACAAAATTTTCTATAGAAATAAATTTTGACAAAATTTTCTATAGAAATAAAATTTTGACAAAATTTTTTATAGTAATAAAATTTTGACAAAATTTTCTATAGAAATAAAATTTTGCAAAATTTTCTATTGAAATAAAATTTGACAAAATTTTTATAGAAATAAAATTTTGACAAAATTTTCTATAGAAAATAAAATTTTTGACAAAAATTTTCTATAGAAATAAATTTTGGACAAAATTTCTATAGTAATAAAATTTTGACAAAATTTTTCTATAGTAATAAAATTTGACAAAATTTTCTATAGTAATAAAATTTGACAAAATTTTCTATAGTAAAAAATTTTGACAACTTTCTATAGTAATAAAATTTTGGACAATAATTTCTATAGAATTAAAATTTTGACAAAATTTACTATTGTAATAAAATTTTGAAATTTTCTATAGAAATAAAATTTTGACAAAAATTTATATATAAATAAAATTTTACAAATTTTCTATATGAAATAAAAATTTTGACAAAATTTTATAGAAATTAAAATTTTGACAAAAATTCTATAGAAATAAAAATTTTAACAAATTTTTTATAGAATAAAATTTTTGACAAAATTTTTTTAGTAATAAAATTTTGAAAAATTTTCTATTGAAATAAAATTTTGAACATTTTTTATAGAAATAAAATTTTGACAAAATTTTCTATAGAAATAAAATTTTGACAAAATTTTCTATAGAAATAAAATTTTGACAAAATTTTCTATAGTAATAAAATTTTGACAAAATTTTCTAATAGCAAATTAAAATTTTTACAAAATTTTCTATAGAATAAAATTTTGACAAAAATTTTTTATAGAAATAAATTTTGATAAAATTTTCTATAGAAAAAAAATTTGTGACAAAAGTGGCTTCATAGAAAAATAATTGAACAAAATGGGCGAGAGAAAGAAAGGGGACAAAAGGGTGGGTAGAGCCAAGAAAAGGTGGGATAAAAGGGCGTAGAGAAGGGGACAAAAAGGTGGCGAGAGTAAGAAAAGGGGACAAAAGGTGGCGTATGAGGAAGAAAAGGGGGACAAAAGGGGCTAAGAGAAGAAAAGGGGGTACAAAAGGTGAGCAGAGAAAAAAAGGGGGAGAAAACGGGCGTAGTAGGGGAAAATAAAAGGGGGAGTAAAAAGTTGGGCGAGGGCTAATGAAAAGGGGACATAAGGTGCGAGAGGTAAGAAAAAAAAGTGGCGATGAGAAAACGAAGAAAAGTGGGGAAGAAAGTTGGCGAAGAGGAAGAAAAGGGGGAGAAAATGTGGCGAGAGAAAGGGGAACAAAAGTGGTGCGATGAAGGAAAAGGGGAGAAAAGTGGCGTAGAGCAAGAACAGTGGGGACAAAGTGCGAGAGAAAGAAGGGGGGACAGAAGGGCTAGAGGAATGAAAAGGGGGACAAAAGGGCGTGGAGGTGAAGTAATAAGGGGGACAAAATTGGCGTAGAGAAAGAATAGTGTGGACAAAAAGTGGAGGAGAGAAAGTAAAAATGGTACATAATGGGTCGATAAGCAAAGAAAAGTGGACAAATGGTGGGGAGTAGAAAGATAAATGGGATATCAAAGGGGCGAGATGAAAGAAAAGGGGGACAAAAAGGGGCGAGAGAAAGAAAAGGGGGACAAAAGTGGGGAGAGGAAGAAAAGTGGGGATATAAATGGGCGAGAGAAAGAAAAGGGGACAAAAGTGGGCGAGGGAAAAAGAAAGGGGACAAAAGGGTGGTAGAGAAATAACAGGGGAGAAAGGGGCGAGAGAAAGAAAGGGGGACAAAATGGGGCTGAGAGAAATGAAAGGGAACAAATAGGGGCGAGAGGAGAAAAGTGGGGACAAAGGGGCGAGAGTAATAAAAATGGGGGACAAAACTGTGGCGAGAGGAAGAAAAGGTGGGGACAAAAGGTGGCGAGAGGAAAAAAAGGGGGACAAAACGGGCGAGAGTGAAAGAAAGTGGACAAAAGTGGCGAGAGGAAGAAAAGGGGCACAAAATGGGTTGCGAGTGAGCCGAAGAAAGGGGGACAAAAAGGGGCGGAGAGGAAGAAAAGGGGGTGCAAAGTGTGCGAGAGGAATAAAGTGGGAGAAAATGGGCTGATGGAATAGACAAAGGGTGACAAAAGGGGAGAGCAAAGAATAGGGGCACAAAAGGGTCGAGGGAAAGAAAAGGGGGACAAAATGGGCGGGTAGAAAAGAAAGGTGGGGACAAAAGGGTCTAGAGCGAAGAAAAGGGGGGACACCACGGTGGGAATGCGCGCGCGGGGCCGCCGCCGCCGGGGGGGGGGAGAGAGAGAAAAAGGGGGGGCAAAAGGCGTTATGACTAAGAGAAATAAGGGGGCAAAACTGGTAGGGCGACAGAAAAGGGGGCAAAAGTGGGAGGGCAGAGAAAATGGGTGGCAAAAGGGGAGGGCGAGAAAAAAGGGGGGCAAAATGGGAGGGCGAGAGAAAAAGGGGCAGCAAAAGGGAGGACGAGAGAAAATGTTTAAATTTTCGTATACAGTCTTTGTTCATTTCTCTTAGGTCCAGAATCTGCTGTAGCCTTCATATGTGAAAATTTCAAATTTAATTTGTATGATATCAACGAATCTTATTAAGAATGTTTATAGTGTTAATAATTTATATCCCATTTTTATTTCTCAATCGTAATTTCTACTGATATGTTATTGAATAACTGGTTTATATCCATCCATTTTTTACATAACCGATTTTTTATACAAAATCGATGGATCTTTTCCGAGAGGATCAGTTGCTGACAGTAGTTTGTGTAGTTCAAAAAAAAGTTTACTTGGATCCAAAGACCTTCATTTAAGAATTTTGGTATTGTTTTCATGCCAAAGATACGGCCTCTTTAAAATAAGGATATTTTTAGGGAATTAGGATACATATTTCATTTATGGAATTTTCCTTATCTGTTTGCGATATATTTATAAAGCAATTTACGTAGAAACAAATCCAAACTATAACAGATACTTTCCTACTTTTTAAAAAATGTTTTTTTATTCCAAAAAAAAAAATAATAATAAACAAATAAAATAAATAAAATTAAACCAAAGACACAAAATCCTCCAAATAGCCTTAGCTTATATTTGAAGCGATTTTATTTTAAATTTAAAAAATTCAATTCATTCAGTTAATTTAAGGATGATTTCATTAACCCAAAAAATGTTTTATTTACTTTAAGGATATGTGCATTAATTAGAAAATATATAGGGACTCAAAGTTGTATAATTTGTGTCAAAAAAAAAATGTGTCCAAAATTGTATAAACAAAATTTTTTGAAGCAAAGATTTTTATAAAGGGTGATTTGTTAAGAGCTTGATAACTTTTTTTTAAAAAAAAACGCATAAAATTTGCAAAATCTCATGTTTCTTTATTTGAAACGTTTAGATTGGTCCATGACATTTACTTTTTGAAGATATTTCATTTAAATGTTGACGCGGCTGCGTCTTAGGTGGCTCCATTCGGAAATACATTTTGGGCAACTTTTCGAGCATTTCGGCGGAATAGCCCGAATTCTTCGGAAATGTTGTCTTCCAAGCTGGAATAGTTGCTGGCTTATTTCTGTAGACTTTAGACTTGACGTAGCCCACAAAAAATAGTCTAAAGGCGTCAAATCGCATGATCTTGGTGGCCAACTTACGGTATTTCTTGAGATGATTGTTTCCGAGTTTCCCTCAAATGGCCATAGAATCGCAGAGCTGTGTGGATGTAGCGCCATCTTGTTGAAACCACATGCAACCAAGTTCAGTTTTTCCATTTTTGGCAACAAAAGTTTGTTAGCATCGAGATAGCGATCGCCATTCACCGTAACGTTGCGTCCAACAGCATCTTTGAAAAAAACGTCCAATGATTCCACCCAGCGTACAAACCACACAAACAGTGCATTTTCGGGATGCATGGGCAGATTTTGAACGGCTTTGGTTGCTCTTACCCAAATGCGGCAATTTTACTTATTTAGTAGCCATTCAACCAGAAATGAGCCTCATCGCTGAAACAAAATTTGTCGATAAAAAAGCGGATTTCTGCAAATTTTCTAGGGCCCATTCAACTGAAAATTCGACGTTGTGGCAGATCGAAGTCATATTCATGATGAATGTCAAAGCATACTGAGCATCTTTCTCTTTGACACAATGTCTGAAATCCCACGTGGATCTGTCAAATACTAATGATGAAAATCCTAACCTCAAAAGAATCACCTTTAATTTTCGTGTCCAAAAAAATAATTTGTGTCAAAATAAAATTTGTGTCAAAAATAATTGTGTCAAAAGTATAAATTTTTTTTAAAGCAAAGATTCATAATCTTTCTTTTAATTATAAATTCAATATTGTAAAAAAAAATGTCCTTAATATTGTGTAAAATTGGGCATCCTAAAATTTAGGTTGCGTAATCTTTAATTCCACCTAAATATTTTTTTCAGTATATGTCTGATTTTTTTTGGTTTGATTAACAGTCTATGATTTAATGATCTAATTATCTATTTAACATATTCTAAAACTAATTGTTCTTATGCTTTTTTACGCATATTTAATCTGACAAGTTTTCTTTTTTCCGGTTAGCAACACAATCTACCGATTTCAAACCGATATGACTAATATTTTAGTTTTTAAAATGAATGAAATGATCTTTTTCAAAATTTTCTCTTGACCTTTGACCATTTTACACAGAAAAAATCAAAGAAAATTTTCCAATTATAAGCTCTTAGGCCTTTAGTGTTAGGCAGGTATGGTGACAAGCCCGATGTAATCAGGCTCACATAGACTATTAGTCATGTGATCACCGACATGTGGTGAACTTTCCTTCTATCACTCTGAGTGCTGCCCCGATTCCATGTTAAGCCTCAATGGATTATTATAATTCTTAAATGATTGTTATAAGTCTTAAATGAGTTTTACAGAAATATTCATATAACTTTATATTGATTTCAACATTATGTTTAATTGAACAGAAATTAATTAGTATACATATTTTTATAAGGTTGACTTTGCTATTAATTTTTAATTGAATGACTATAATTTCTATGATTTGAAGAATTTCCAATTAAAAAATTAATTGTTTGATCAATAATTTTCGGATTGAATCGAAAATATAGTGTTTATGTGTAGATATTTAATTATATCTAATACATTTAAATCAAATTATATGTATTTTTTGTTTGCAATTTTTGCTTTAAGAGAATGTTTTATTACAAAAAAACTCACTATCTTGCCTGAATGCCACCGACTATGCGTCCAGTCTTTTCCTACGCAGAAGGTGCCAACATGGGCATTCGAACTACAGAAATTTAAAAAAAATCTAATATGATCTAGTTTGTGATGAACTGTAGCAAAAGTGTGCGTCTTATTAATATGCCGAACAATCTTTTTGGGAAAAATCTGTCAAATCCAAGATCGCTGAATTTGACCACGACTTCATATGATTCCATGACTTTTTTGATCTAGCACATCATCCTCAAATAACTACCGGCAAATAGTTCTTTCTTAATATTTAAAGTGAAAAATAACCAAAACATAACTCCTCAATCATTTCACCACCAATAACGTCATCATTATTCCTTTACACTACAGAGCATAGCAGGGAAATTTCCTTAACTAGAGAGACACAATGGCAATGGTGATATAGCTGCCATGACAAGGTGTAAAGAAAACTAGTGTAGACTACCTGTTTAAGCAAGAGAGATATTGCTATGATTGGCAGTAGTGTATGTTTTTATTTTCCTCTTTTTTTTTTGAGGGGAAGTAGATAGTTTTGAGGCGAAGGGTTTTATATGATGTGCCTAAAACAATAAGCCACACAACATGTTATGATTATCAATCATCGTTACCTTTTACAATCTTGGCTATCATATGTACACAACAAAGGCATGGTTGTTACTATTATGGGCACACACACATACTCATACACCAGAATAGTACAAAGCCTAAGTGTGATATGCTACTGTAGGCGTCAACACATTTGCCACCTTTTTGCACCAATTTATGGCACTTTGAGAAACAACAAACAAACCATCAAAAAAACAAAAGGAACAAGGACTTTCATAACAATGAGCCAAATGTCGGCATGTATTCTTCGTTTTTCTTTTTGGTTACATTCAAATGGATCTACTAAACACAAAATTCATTGGAAATTATAGTGTTGTGGCCTATGGATGGACCATCCAAAATTTTTGTCAAAATTTTTGTATTTCTATAGAAAAAATTTGTCAAAAAAATTGGATTTCTATAGAATTATGCCAAATTGTATTTCCTAAATAGAAAATGTTTAATTTATATAGAAAAGTTTTGTCAAAATTGATATTTCTATAGAAAATTTTGTCAAAAAATTGTAATTTCTATAGAAAATTTGTTCAAATTTTACTTCTATAGAAAATTTGCCAAAATTTTTATAAGAAAGTTTGTCAAAATGTTATTAACTAATAAGAAAATTTTGTCAAAATTTTATTTCTATACGAAAATTTGTGAAAATTTTATTTCTAATAAAAATTTTGTCGAAATTTTATTTCTATAGAAAAAGTTGTCAACAATTTTATTTTCTATAGAAAATTTTCTCAAATTTTATTTCTATAGAAAATTTGTCATAATTTATTTCTAATAGAAAATTTTGTAAACAAAATTTAATTTCTATTAGAAAATTTGTCAACATTTTATTCATATAAAAATTTGTCAAAATTTTATTTCTATAGAAAATTTTTGATCAAAATTTTATTTCTTATGGAAAATTTGTCAAAATTTTATTTCTATAGAAAATTTTTTTAAAATTATTTCTATAGAAAATCATTGCTCAAAATGTTTATTTTTCATAGAAAAATTTTGTAAAAACTTTAATATTCTATAGAAAACTTTGTCAAATTGTTATTCTATAGAAATTTTTGCAATTTATCTATATAAATTTTGTCAAAATGTATTTCTATAGAAATTTTTGTCAAAAATTTTATTTTAATGAAAATTTCAATTTTATTTCTATAGAAATTGTCAAAAGTAATTTATTGAAATTTGTCCAATTTATTCTGATAGAAAATTTTTGTCAAAATGTTTATTTCTAAGAAGAATTATGTCAAAAATTTTATTTTATAGAAAAATTTGTCAAAATTTTATTTCTATAGAAAATTTTGGTCACAATATTTTTATTTCTGAATAGAAATTTTTGTCAAAATTTTAATTCTATAGACCAAATTGCAAAATTTATTTCTATCGATAAATTTTGTCGAAATTTTTTTTTAAGAGAAAATATTGTGAAATATTTTATTTCTCAATAGAAAATTATGTCAAAAATATTATTTCTATCGAAAAATTAATCAAAAATTTTATTTCTATAAGAAAAATTATATCAAACCATGTTATTTCTATAGAAAATTATATTTCAAAATTTTAATTTCTACTGAAGAATTATATCAAAGATTTTATTTCTCTATGAAAATTTTTGTCAAATGCTTTTATTTCTATAGAAAATTTTTTAAAATTTTAATTCTTTAGAAACTTTTGTCAAAAATTTTAAGTTTCTATAGAAAATTTTGTCAAATATTTGTAGTTTCTATCGATTAACATTTTGTCGACATATTTATTTCTAGAGAAAATATTGTCAAAATTGTGTTTTTGTAGATAAATTTTGTTCAAAATAATTATTTCTAATAGAAAATTATTATCAACATTTTAGTTCTAAGAAAATTATATCAAAACATTGTTTCTATAGAAAAATCTATATCTAAAATTTTATTTCTACAGAAAATTATAACAAAATTTATTTCGTAATAGAAATTTTATCAAAAATATTATTTTGTAAAGAAAGTTTTTTGTAAAATGAAAAATTTTGTCATAATTTTATTTATATATGACATATTTTTAATTACATTAAAATTAAATAGCCTCTAACCCAAATTATTTTCTATTTATCCATTTTAATGCAATGTTTGTTTTCCTATGAAAATTTTCTTATGTAAGGCTGGAATTTTTGGAATGCTGCGAACGCATTTCAATTAATCGCAAATTTAAAAACTTGAGTCCCCTCCAAGGAATACAGAAAAACAAACGCGGAAATGAGATAGATTTTCCATTAATTTTCCCATGTATGAATATCTCAGATATGTTCGATGATATAAGATTACTTATCAAATTCCTAATAATTGTTAAAAATATGAAAAAAAAGAGTTTAATCCTGATTGGAATTTCCAAAAACCAAAGCAAGCAACAATTGTTGAGGAAGTAAACCCTTGAAAACAAAAACAGTTAAGGATAAAAGTAAATACTTACAATATCGACAATATTCACAGGAGCTAAATAGCACGCCCATAATGTCTACAAAGAAGACCATCTTGCACAGGACCTTATTCTTTCTAACGCCAAAAAAAAAAAATGCATCTTGACCAAATTGTATACAATAAACTTATCAACCATCAGATAACTAAAACATTTTTCAGCAAGAATTTTTTCGGCACGCTTCAAAAAAAATTACCTTCAAAAGATTAGCCCTTTTGAATGTCCTTTTCTGCAGTGGGCGTATTGACTCCTTGTAAAACCACCCATAATGTACTATGTGTATAGTAGAATAGAAAATCTCAAAGAATTCAAGATTAGCATAAAAACTAAGAATGTCGAACAAAAGGCACCTGTTGCTATTTCACATGTCTTTGGTAATTTTGGATAAGATGCTTTGTTTTGTGGGCAAATTGATGCACTTGAGTGTCCCCCTATTATTGAAAATGCCCACAAATGGGTCATTGCTCTAATTGTTTGTGTATTTTGTAATGATATTGTTTCACACTCCTAGATTGCATAGCCCATTGTAAAGGATCAAAAAATATAGGAACATCACAGGAGAAGTATTATGAAATTTTATTGGGGAGTCATATTACATTCAGAGGAATTTTTAATATATTAGAAAAAATAAAATAATTTAAAAAATATTTTTAGTGTATTCGATCACAGGCGTAAAGACTATAAAATTAAAAAAAAATCGCATTGCGACTTCAAAGATTACCAGAAATATTTATTTATTTAATTACAAATCATAAATAAATTATGAAAATAATTAATCTAAAAAAATGTGCTAAAACACCATGGGGTTTGAAAGATTCAAAGAAAACGCTCACACAAAAGCGGGACAAATACAACCTGTTTTCAACTCAACTCTCTCCCCACAACCTAAGGTGAAACAAATCCAATCAATGTTACCCTTGTGTCTTAGTGAACAATTTTTTTGTCGCCTAAAAGTATGGCAACGAAATTTTCAATAGTAATGTAAAACCTGTGAACTCCCTTGTACCTGTTCAACTTCAAGTGGTAATCCGAGAATAAAATTTAATTGTTAGATAATTTAATTAATTTGAAAATAAAATGAATGTATGAGGCGAAAAAGCAAGATATAAAATATAAAATGTTGACAAAACTTCTTTAGAACATAAAAATTTTGAAAAATTTTTCTATGGAAATAGAAATTTTAGACAAAAATTTTCTAAGGAAATAAAATTTTTGAAAAGATTTTCTATACAACTAAAATTTTTCACAAAAATTTTTGTTAGAACCAAATTTTTTACAAATTATCTAATAGAAATAACATTTTTGACAACATTTTCCTATAGAAATTAAATTTTTTACAAAAATTTTCTATAGAAATACGAATTTTGAAAAAAAATTTCTATAGAAATACAATTTTACAAAAAATTTTGTATGAAAAAAATATAAATGTTGGTTCAAAATTTCCTATAGAAATACGAATTTTGACAAAAATCTACTATCAGAAATAAAATGTTGACAAAATTTTCAATAGAAATTAAATTTTGAGCAAATTTTCTAATGAAATAAAATTGACACTATTTTCTATACAAATAAAATTGTTCAACAAAAATTTTTCTATCGAAAATAAATGTTTGACAAAATTTTTCTATACGAAATAAAATTTGACAAAATTTTCTATAAAAATAAAATGTTGACAAAATTTCTATAAAAAATAAAATTTTGACAAAATTTTTCTATAAAAATAAAATTTTGACAAAATTTCTATAGAAATAAAATTTTGATTTTCTATAGAAATAAAATTTTGACAAAAATTTTCTATAGAAAATGCAATTTTCTATATAAATTAAATGCAAAAATTTTCTATATAAAGTAAATTTTCTATAGAAATAAAATTTTGACAATCAATTATCTATAGAATACAATTTTGACAAATTTTCTATAGAAATACAGATTTTGACAAAAATTTTTATAGAATAAATTTTTGACAAAAATTTTCTATAGGAAATTAAAGTTTTTTTACAAAAATTTTCTATAGATTATAATTTAACAAAATTTTCTATAGAAATAAAATTGTTGATCAAAATCTTGCTATAGAAATAAAATTTTGACAAAAAATTTCTATAGAAATAAAATTTTGGAACAAATTTCTATAGACAATTAAAATTTTGACAAAAATTTTTAAGAAATAAAATTTTGGAACAAGACTTTTTGGTTGGTAGTTTATTTTTGACTCCAGTGCAAACGTGATTTAAAAACCAAAATCGCGTGGTTAAAACGCATCAACCCACCCAGGGCTTTATTACCACCTCGTGATGCTAGCAACGGATGTTGACACCTTGACGGGAGACAGGAAACACATGGGCGCCTGCTAAAGAACCTAAACTACAAATTCTAGCTAATCAAAATCCCAGATATTGGCAGAATATGGAAAATAGCCAGCCAATCCTAGCCACTTTACGCGGCTTGATCATGCGTGGTAAGATATAATTCGTCCGTGATGTAAGATTTTTTTTGTCGGTGTTTTGAATTATTTTCGCACCCTTTTTATAACCGCTTCACCACTACTGTGGTACAGGGTAGAATAAAGTTTGTTGCATTTGTAATGTAAGCGGCCAAGAAAGGAAAAGTTCTGAGAACCCATCGTTTAGTATACCGACGTCATTAGAATTAAATTCTGTCTGTCCGTCTGTCCTGTCCTGTTGATGTATTTTTGTGTTCAAAGTACAGCTCGCAGTTTTATCGATTGTCTACAATTTGGTATATCCGTCGCTGTTTTTCGGCCTCAAAGACGATCCCTTTGATTTGGATAAAATCGTTCAGATTTATGATAATAGCTCGCCATATATAATTTTTCACCGATCTGGTCCATAATTGGCGTGTATATAACCGATCTTCCTCAAAATCCTACATCCCGGATATTTATGAGTCTTCGAAAAACTTTGCAAAACTATCATCCAAATCGGTTCAGATATTAGATATAGCTCCCATATATAGCTTTGGCCCGATTTACACTCAAATTTGCCCACAGAGGCAAATTTTGCACAGGGAAGTAGAATTAGCATTCTAGGCTAGGTCGTGTCAATTTTGGTGGAAATCGGTTCAGATTTAGATATAGCTCCCCATATATACGCTTTCGCCCGATTTGCACTCAATACCCACAGAGCCAATTTTTTGCTCCGATTTTAGTTGAAATTTTGCATGCAGAGAGTAAGAATTAGCGATTGAGTTATGTGTGCCAAATTTGGTTGAAATCGGTTCAGATTTAATATATCCCATATTCAGCTTCGCCCCGATTATCACTCATATGACGCCACAAGAAGGCCAATTTTGTTGCCTCCGATTAGTGAAATTTGCCAAGGGAGTAGAAATTGTATGTTGGCTAATGCGTGCCAAAATGTTAGGCTGAAAATCGCTTCAGATTAGATTATAGTCCATATATACTGTTTTTCTGATTTGGACAAAAAATTTTCAACCAAATACCACATTTCTTAATAAAATCGCCAACCTGCTTAGCTCGAAGGTATAAAAATGACTCTAATTTTCCTAAAACTTCTAATACATATAAGTATCGACAATAAATCAAATAATATAGAACTTTTGCGAGTTTCCTTAAATAATGCTTCAGATTTAAACGTTTCCCATATTTTTTTTACTTCAACTATTGTTTTCCACCCTAGTGCATTAGTGCCGACCTTAAAATTTTGAAGTCTATAGATTTTGTAGAATTCTATCAAAAATTCTGTCCAGTATCGAGTTGAATATTTTTAAATGTACGTTTTTGGGACAAATCTTTATATATAGCCCCAACACCATTTTGACGATGGGATCATGGTATCGAAATTTAGATCTACGAAAGTAGTGTCAGGGTATATATTATCGGCTCGCCCGACTTTAGACCTTTCCTTACTTGTTTTAACATACTTTTTGCTATCCCGTGTTAAAAATTGGTAGATCTGACGCAGATAATTTATTTAGATCTCCTGCATATCTGGTGTAGCATATGGTGGTATAGTGTAGGCAGATCGTCAGATCCGAAAAATGGTTAATATCTGAGTCAGATCTAATTTCTAGGAAATTAGATCTGAGAGATCCCAAATTGGCCTCACATCTAATTATATCTAATTTGATATAAATAGATGTCTAATATATCTAGATTATAATATAATTTTGATCTACAAATTCAACAAACCTACCCCGTTGCCAACATAATTATTATGCCGTAAGTAATAAAACGAACTATTATTATATGTATATGTACTATATATTATGATTACATTAAATAATGATAAAATTTTTCTGAGACCATCATTTCATAGCATGATTAGGAACTAAAATTGTGACAATGTCAATAAAAAACAAAAAACGAAAACATAAAAAGTCTTAATTGTGTAAAGTCAGCACTATTTGCGACGTTGATGTCTGCCAAGGCGCTGGACATTGCTCTTCTGCGACATCCTTTAGATTGACTCGCCAATTCTCTCTTTTTGCAACCCGAAACGGAAAATCTAAAGAAGGCAAAAAAATTTATCACACATTTGAAATTGTATGTTAGTATACTGTATATACCTTACCAATAATTGCCTCTCTGGCTCTGTAATTAAGGGCAACAACTGGCTCTAATTGACGTTCCAAGCCTTGCGCCCTTGAGGGTTGTCCAGTCAGCGTGGCTTTCTAAGAAATTGTTCTATTTTTAAAACGCCTTCAAAGAAAGCTTCTCGCGCCCCATTATAATTTTTATGAACTCTTGTCAAAACGATGAATGAATCATCCAGGGCAATTGCGAAACATTTCATTTGTCTACAATTCATTGGATTCAGACAAGTAGACAAGAAAACACGTAGGTTTTTGATCGAAACCAAAAATCACACTTTTGACAATTATTACCCTAGCTCTTGTTACCGTTACCTTTTCATAAAAATTGGCTTAACTAGGAGCTGCTCGTCATCATCAAATCATAACGTTGGGAAGAATTCCGTCTGACCGCAAACAGCTGGCAATGCCTCGTTTCTTTTAAGGCAGCGATGTCCCTCTGTCTCTTTTGATTTTTTTTTTTTGTAGAAACACCATTTCGTCTTCCTGATTAGCAAAATCATCAAGTTTATAAAAAAATATAATACGCGAATACTCAACCTTACTATCGCTGGACGGTAGGATACGCGTCTTTTTAATATTTTTTTTTATTTGCGATCGCCCGTTGTTTTTATTTTTGTACATTTCTTTAATGACGCCCCCAGCTACGCATGTGTGCTTATGTTTACAGTAAATGATTTTTAAAAATGGCATTTTTCAAACGTTTGTTTTTTATTTTAACTGCATTCGGTTAGTGTTGTTGAAAATTATAGAAAAATAGATGTAATTTTTTATAGCCCACCACCCCACCAGCCATAGAATGGTGTTGGGGTATAATAAGTTCTGTAAACACATCGAAATATCGATTTCCGACTATAAAAACGTATATATTCTTGATCAGGGAGAAATTGTAAGACGATATAAGAACGGGGGTTGGCGTGGTTTCCGTCCTCGTCCCTGCAATGTCTGTTGTAATCACGTTACAGTCTTCCAATAATGGCGCTATTTTGTCCTGAAATATTTTGCACAGATTCCGTTTTTTTTCTGCAGCAGGCCAAGTTCGAAGGTGGGCTATATCGGCTATATCAATATTTTTATATAGGCTTCCCATATAAACATTCTGTACGTTTTAGGAACAAATTAGTGTGGCTGAATTTTGGTGTGTATCGTGGCATGTTTTGGGCAATAATCACCTCATATAGATCTGGATCTCCCGATTTTAAACTCTTGGGCTTATTTTAACTCCGTAGTTTTCATCTGATTTGCTTTGAAATTGTAACGGATTTTAGCCCCATATAAATTCACCATTCCTGAGGGTATAACGAAGGCGCACTGAGTATAGAACAATTGCTTTAAAACTGAAAGCAAAAAATTTCCAAGATTTTACTTTTCGTAATCATTTGAGTAATGTGGTAAAATCTAGCAGTTTTTTGATTTCAAAATCAAAGGCGTTATTTCAATACAATACGTAACATCTTTTAAACTTATCTTCGGGAAAGCGTACTGGATTGATCCCCCTGAAGCGTACTGGATGACCCCCCTGAAATTCTAAATATTGAATCAAGGCAACTGAAAGATTTATTAAATTGGTATACTTTTTTACTAAATACCAACGCTTTCCTCCATAAGCTGCCACCCGTAAGATATTATCAACATTGGATTTTGCTTGTAGTATGTTTAAACAATTTTACTTTTGTCGAATAAATCTCAATAAGACTTTGAAAGATACGATGTGGCTATTAAAGTAACTTTGTTAAATTAATTTGGAATTATATGGAAAACATTGTATGACATATAAATGTGAAAAATAAAAAAAACATTTTGCTATTTCCAATAGCTAGTGTTTGATTTATTGTCATACATGTACGATTAGATATGGTCCAATATATGCTAGATGTCAATTAGATATGATTCATATATAAAATATATACATTTATATCTTATTAGACTATGTTAGTATAATTAGAATATTAACAATATATATTCTGAAGATCTGGCATTATATCTAATCCACTATATAACACCAATATGCTGTCAATATCTTTAGATCTAATTATAGTCTGCCAACCATATATATCATTATAATTAGATAGACTTCGATATAATTATATATGATCAGATCCACCGATTACCCACGGGATACCATAAGCACCTTAAAGCTTTTCATTTCTCAGGTGTATCAAATAATATTCTCCACAAAAGTACTCGCAGAAGGACTCTTAACGATGGTCATCTTAATTTTCGCAACATTCTTTTGTACGTTTCCAACCATCTAATCCCTAATTTGGGTCATTTAGTTTGGGTTATATGTTAGTAGCATTTTAATGGCTCTTGTTATCCTCTAATTATCGCAGGCTATTTAAATATTGGCTGGGCCTCTTGTCTTTGTATAAACCTAAGAAGCCAAACAATTGTCCAATATCCATTGCCCATTCAAGTTTTGTTTCGGTTACTTGATTAGCCAATTTTTATGTAATCAGTGGCTAGTAAGATTGGATGGTCCATTCATAGGCCCAAACACTATAATTTCCAATGAATTTGTGTTTAGTAGATCCATTTGAATGTAAACCAAAAAGAAAACGAAAATATCATGCCAACATTGGCTCATTGTTGTGAATGTTCTCTGGTCCCTTTTGTTTTTTGATGGTTTGTTTGTTTGTTTCTCAAAGTGCCATAAATTGGTGCAAAAGGTGGCAAATGTGTTTGACGCCTACAGTACATATCACAAGCTTAGGCCTTTGTACTATTCTGGTATGAGTATTGTGTGTGCCGCATATAGTAACAACCATACCCTTTGTTGTGTACATATGAAATTGCCAAGATATGTAAAAAGGTAACCGATGATGATATAAGTACATGTGTGTGTATTGTTAGGTCCACAACCATATGAAACGCCTTCCGCTCAAAACTATCTCTCCCCCTCCAAAAAAAAGACACCTACTGAAACCATAGCCAAATGTTCATGCGTGGTTAAAAACAGTAGCTACACTATGTTTTACACACCTCTGCATGTCAGCTAATCCATCGC
>PGFW01026420.1:2277-16965 GCA_003123925.1 Haematobia irritans
CCACAGTGTGGCGCAGGCGTATAATGAAGTTTCTTAATGGTCAAATTTCGGATTTCTAAAATTTGATGATTTTTCCGAAATTTTGTTTTCGGAATGAAGTTAGATTTCTCACTGTATTTTTTAACCAAAATGGATCATACCGTTCGCCCACTACCTTAATAAGTCGCGTTGTAAAATGGATATAAGAAAAAATTACAAAGTCAAACTTTAGCCATTTGGATTTTCGTGTATTATGGATAAGAATTTTCCGAATTGGGAATTTCTCATTCTCTAATGGAAAAAAAATTATTAGCTTGATTTTTTCTACGAATACTTCGAAGGGGATGTAGCACGGTTGTCACAAGTTTGGTAGAATTCCTACCAAAATTGGGTTATTTTTGATTGTTTTGTAGATTTTGGTTAGAATTTTCTTGATTGCCTTGATAGATTTGCACATATTCCTCTCCAACTAAGAGGTACTTCAAATCTTTCTCTAGAAATTAAATTTTTGGCAAATTTCGCGTGGAAATAATTGTGTAAAGTTCTCTATAAAAAAATTTTCTATAGGCATTAACATTTTGATAATTTTCTATAAGACATTAAAATTTTGACAAAATTTCCTTTATTGAAATTTAAAATTAGGACAAAAATTTTATTATTAAAATAAAATTTTTGAAAAAATTCTACTGCCAATTAAATTTTCTATTGAAACAAAATTTTGACAAAATTTTCTATTGAAATATTTCTTATAGAAATAAAATGTTTGACAAATTTCCTATAGAAATTTACCATTTTTGATAAATTTTTTATAGAAATAATTTTGACAAAATTTTCTATAGAAATAAAATTTGCGACAAAATTTTCTGTTTGAAATAATATTTTGACAAAATTATATAATTAATCTATTACAATAAATTTTGAAAAAATTTTTATTGAAATAAAAATTTGACAGATTTTCTGTAAGAAATAAAATTTTGACAAATTTTTCTGTGTTTAGAAAAAAATTGACGAAATTTTCTAGGTGAATAAAATTTTTGCAAAATTATTCTATTGAAATAAAAAATTTTTGACAATTTTTCTATTGAATAATTCTATAGAAATAAAATAGTTGGACAAAATTTCCTACAGAAATACAATTTTGACAAAATTTTTTATAGAAATAAAATTTGGACAACATTTTCTATAGAAATAAAATTTGGACAAAATTTTGACAAAATTATATAATTAATCTATTACAATAACATTTTGAAAAAAATTTCTATTGAAATACAAATTTGACAAAATTTTCTGTAGAAATAAAATTTTGACAAAATATTCTTGATGCCTTGTAGATTTTTGACAAATATTCTTCTCCAACTAAGAGGTTACTTCACAAATTTTCTCTTGAAATAATTTTTTTTGCAAATTGAAATAAAAAAAAAAATTCGATCAAAATTCCTATATTAAAAGAAAATTTTCTATAGCCCATTAACATTTTGATAAAATTTTCTATGCGACAATAAATTTTGACAAATTTTCTATTGAAATGAAAATTGACCAAAATTTTTTTATTAAAAATAAATTTTTAAAAAATTTTTTTGGAATAATTTTTTGACAAAATTTTATAATTAAATTTATTATTTTACAATAAAAATTTTGAAAATTGTCTATTGAAATAAAAGTTTGACAAAATTTTTCTGTAGAAATTAATAAATTTTGAACAAAATATTTCTATTGAAACAATTACTATTAGAATAAAATTGCTTGAACAAAATTTCCTATGAGAAATACATTTTGACAAAATTTTCTTATTGAAATAAAATGTGCCAAAATTTTCTATTGACAATAAAATTGACAAAAATTTTCTATAGAAATCAATAATTTGGAAAAAATTTTTCTGTTGAAATATATATTTTGACAAAATTATATATATTAATTTATTACAATAGAATTTTGAAAAAAAATTCTATTGAATTTTAAAAATTTTTGGGCAAACATTTTACTATTTAAAATAAATTTAAAAAAAAAAAAAATCTATGAATAAATTATTATAATTAATTACTACATAAAATTTTGACAAAATTTTCTATAAAAAGAAAAATTTTGACAAAATTTTCTACCGAAAGGAAAATTTTGACAATATAAATATAAAGAAAAATTTGGTGCAAGCTAAAAATATTTAAAATTCGACACATTAAACAGTTCAAAGGCTATCCATATTACCTTAATGTATTTGTCGCTATTAGGAGTGATCATATAATTAAGTAAACCTCTAAAATCACAAATATTGATAACATTTACTTTCAACAAAAAAAAACATTTTGTTCGTAATAATTTACAATTTGTTTGTAATCAAACACTGCCCAAATAAGCATTTTGTTTTACTTTGTAAAATTTTTTTTTTTTTCTAATTCTTGGTAGATTATTTTTGGCTCGAGTGACAACCGTGGAATTGGCGACCGATGTCCCGTGTCTTCCAAATTATTTTTTAAACTTTTCTGGTCACGTCACTTATGAACAGTAGAAATGTTATTAAAATGCATCACGAAATTTCAATGGAAAGGGAAAATAAAAAAAACAAGTTTTTTTTTGAACCACCTGTTGTTTAAGAGTAAAAACATCATTGCTTTCAAACTTTAACCGCTTATCGCCATTCATAAGTTGCGTGGCATGCGTTTATATCCAAATGCTAAGAGCGGCCAATTTTGCCCCACAGCAAACCAAGAAAACAGGGTTTTACTTTTAAAAGAGGTTCTTGCATTCACAAATAGTTTTACATTGTAATCGTTGAAATCTAAATTTAAAAACTCATTGCTTGCATAAGTTTGTGGGTTTTTTTTTTAAATAAAGAAACAAACTTAAAATACCATGGTTGACCAGTGGTCTTATTTCTTGTGTTATTTACACACGGGGGGATGTAGCGGTCAGATGATAAGAGCGCTGTCTTAGCATTGTGAGAGGTACGGGATCGATGCCCCCGCATCTCAAGTTTAGTTGTTTTTCATTTTTTAAAAAAAAAAAAATAAAGGATTATTTATCTGAAGAAATGTCATCGAAAAAGTTTTATGAATGGGTGGGTACACAAAGATTTCATAATTAGAAAATAACTTTCGGCCAATAATTTTAAATTCTCATTTGAAATTTTGTCTATGGTGGATCTTATATTGGGTCACCGGCTCCAATCCTAAAAAGTACCCGCGGGCTCAACCGGGAATTTGAACCCGGGACCTCGTTCGCACCCAAAGGCGAGAATCATACCCCTAGACATTGAGCGCATTGACAAAGAGTTTCTTTTTTTTTGTTCGAATGAACCCGGATAGAAAAAGATGCCTACTGTATTAAAAAAGATATTTCTTTTTCTCAAAAAAAAAAAAAAAATAAATGGTTTTAAAAAAAAAATTTTTTTCTTCAAAAAAAATCTTCCAAAAGAAAAAAAAAAAAATGTTATAAAAACATCTCCAAAAAAAAATTTGGCTTTGTTTCAAATAGCTTTGGTTCATTGCGTATGCATTTTATTTGAGTGAGTAAGATAAAGCATTATTGCACAAGAAACCTGTTCAACCGGGATTGAACCCGGGGGAACCTCTCGCACCCAAGAAGGAGAACACACCCCTAGACATTGACCGCATGAAAATAGGTTTCGTTTAATAAACCCTGAAACTAGTGATACTATCCGCCTTCAAGGATTTTCAAAAAAATAAAACTATTTTTTCAAAAAAAACAAAACATAAAAAAATTCTAACAAAAAAAAACAAATTATTTGAACAAAAAATTTTTTTCAAAAAATTTGTTTGTTAAAAAATTTTTTGTTAAAAAAAAATCTCAAAACCCTTTGTTGTTCAAAAGTGTGTCAGTGGTATGTAATTATTTCGAATGTAAGTAATGCATTATGGCATAAGGCAACAGATCACTCCTTCAGGCTGAATAAAAAATGAACCATCACCTAAAATGAATCAAAAAATATTAACGGGAAAAAATTTTCCATAAAAAATTTATCAAAAAAATTTTTTCGATCTCCAAAAAAAAAAAAAATTCTAAAAAATGTTTTTTTTCTTAAAAAAAAGATCAAATTTTTTTTTCGTCAAAATAAGTTGGCTCATTTGGGAATGGCAATTATTCGAATGGTAAGTAATGCAGTATCTGCATAAGAGAAGTACAGAGAATACGTCCCGGTTAGGCCATAAAAAAAGAGTTTTTCTCCAAAAGTTTTTTTCTCACAAAAAAAAAAAAAAATTAAACGGAATATTTGAACAGAAATAACAAAATTATTCTTTTCCAAAAAAAAAAAAAAATAAAAAAAATTCTCTTAAATTTTTTTCTCAAAATAAAAACATAAAGAATCAAAAAAATTTTCGTTTTGTTCCAAAGTTGGTCATCTGTATGGCAATCAAATGCAATTCGATAACGGTAATGAATGCTATCACAGAAACTGTGATTGATTCGAAATACCGTTATCAGGGGATGTAGCTCAGATGGTAGAGCGCTCGCTTAGCATTGAGAGGTACGGGGATCGATGCCGTCCAGCATCTCCAAGGAAAGATGTTTTTTTTGCAAATTAAAAAAAAAAAAATTAATATATTTATCGAAGAGTTGTAACACAAATGATGGCATATTGGAAATGACTTTTGGGTAATATGTAATATCAATACTCTCAGTTGAAGTTATCTTATGGTGATGTTATAGTTTTTGGTCGCCCTTCAAATAAAATAGGTGGGCTCAGCGGGAATTTGAAGCCGCGACATCTCGCACAAAGCGAGATCATACCCTAGACGCATCTGAGCCGCATGACAAAGAGGTTTTTCTGTTTTGTATGAAACCCTGAAAAGCTTTGATTACTTTCCGGCTTCAGGCTTTCAAAAAAATAAAAACCTATTTTTTGCACACAACAAAACAAACATAAACAAAATATTTTTCTAAAAACAAAAAAGAAAGAACAAATTATTTGAAGCAAAAAAAATTTTTTTGGTTTCAGAAAATTTTTGTTTGTTAAATAAAAGATTTTTTTTGTTTAAAAAAATCTCAAAACACCTTGTTTGTTCATATCAGTTTTGGGATCATTGGTATGTAATTTATTCGAATTGTATAAGGTAATCGCACATATTGCATAAGAAACTAACAAGATACGTCCGGTTGTAGGCTGAAATAAAAATGAACCACTAGCTACATGAACAGAAATTATTTGAAGAAAAAATTTTTTTCTCCAAAAAGTTTTATAAAATAGATTTTTTCTGGCCAAAAAAAATAAAAGTTGTTGCTTAAAAAATGTTTTTTTTGTCTTAAAAAAAGATCAAATTTTTTTGTCCAAATAGTTGGCTCATTGGGATGCAATTATTCGAATGGTAAGGTAATGCATATTGCATAAGAAAGTAACAGAAGATACCTCCGGTTTACGGGCCATAAAAAAAGACGTTTTTCTCCAAAATTTTTTTCTCACAAAAAAAAAATATGAAACAAACTATTTGAACCAGAAACAAAAAATTTTCTTTCCAAAAAAAAAAAAAAATTAAAAAAATTCTCAAAAAAATTTTTTTTCTAAAAAAAAACAACAAAAAAATCAAAAAAATTTTGTTTTGTTCCAATAGTTGGTTCATCTGTATGCAATCAAAATGCAATTCGAACGGTAAGATAATGCATATTGCACAAGAAAACTGTGATGGATTCAAATACCTATCAGTGGATGTAGATCAATGGTAAAAGCGCTCGACTTTCGCAGATTGAGAGGTACGTATCGATGCCTCGCCCATCTCCATTTCATTAAAAAAAAATCTTTTCGCAAAAAAATGGGCGTTCCTTTAAAAAAAAAAGATCAATTTATTTTTGCTCAAATAGTCCTTCAATTGGGATGGCCATTATTAGAATGGGTAAGGGTAATGCATCATGCCATAAGAAGTCAACAGAAAGACTACCCGGTTCAACGGGCCATGAAAAAAAGACTGTTTTTCCCAAATTTTTTTTTCTCACAAAAAATAAAAAAAAAAAATTAACCAAACTATTTAACCAAAAAAAATTTTTTTCAAAAAAAAATTTGTTTTTAACAAAAAAAAAAAATCTCAAAAATTTTTGCTTTTGTTCCAATAGTTTTTCATCGTATGCAAATTATTCGAATGGTACGAATGATATATTGCCACAAGAAAAACCTTGAATTGATCCAAGAATACCGTTATTGGGGATGTAGCTGAGATGGTAGAGCGCTCGCTTAGCATGTGAGAGGTACGGGGATTGATGCCCCGCATCTCCAATTAATTTTTTGTTTTCCTATAAAGATAAAACTTTTCTGAAATTGGCTAAGAAATTAATCATCTCTTGCTTAAAGTCCAATTTTCATAACTTCTGAAATTCTTTTTTTTTGTAGAATTTCCCATCATGAATGGGAGAATCCCAATCCATTGGTAGAAGACCCAGAGGTATTGGAAAATAAATGGAGAACTCGTAATGCGGCATGGCTAGTGATTGGATCAATTATGCAGCAAGGTTGTGATATATTGCCAAGGTAGTTTTTAGTTTCCATTTTTCAATTGACCTGAAATAATTTTTCGAATATTTTGATACAAATCTCTAGAGGAGCTCCCATGCGCATGCTTACCGCTATGTGGTGGTTTTTCGCTTTAATGATGTTGAGTACTTATACAGCCAATTTGGCTGCTGTCTTAACGAGTAACAAAGTCAAGTCCACCATTAGTAGTCTTGATGATCTCATTAATCAGAATAAAATCAAATTTGGCACTTTAGAGGGAGGCAGCACATCACTCTTTTTCTCGGAATCGAATGAGACGAACTATAAGAAAGCTTGGAATCTAATGAAATCATTTGAACCTTCAGCATTTACGAGATCCAATAAGGAGGGTGTCGAACGGGTTCTGAAAGATAAAGAGAATTATGCTTTTCTCATGGAGACCACAAGTCTAACGTATAATGTCGAAAGGAGTTGTAGACTGCAACAGATTGGTGAACAAATTGGTGAGAAACATTACGGTTTGGCCGTACCATTGGGAGCAGACTATCGTACCAATTTAAGTGTGGCCATACTAAAGCTGAGTGAAACAAATGAATTGTATAAAATGAAGAAGAAATGGTGGCATGAGAAACATAATAACACTTGCCCCGATGAGGGTCCCGATGTGGTAGTCGATGGTGATGAATTGTCTTTGGTAGAATTGGCTGGTGTATTTTTGGTGTTGGCTGGCGGTGTAGGTGTTGCTATTATTATAGGGATAATAGAATTTTTATGGAATGTACAAAAAGTTGCTGTTACAGAGAAGGTAAGAAGTTGCGATTTTCGTTAATGGTTTAGTTAATATTTTGTGCATTTTGGATTTGTTTGAAGGTTACCCCATGTGAAGCTTTCAAGGCTGAACTTATATTTGCCTTGAAATTTTGGATTACCAAAAAACCAAATCGTATATCATCGATTCGTTCCAATAATGAGGATAATACATCTCGGGTATCCCGTTCAACATCAAGACGTTCATCTTCTCAATCTAAACAATCCAAACAGTCAAAGCAATCGAAACAATCAAAACATTCGAAACACTCAAAGGTTTCGAAACGTTCAAAACGCTCCAAACGTTCACGTTCACGCAGTAAAAGTCGAAGTAAAAAATGTTCTACATCATGTTGAGATTATCAAGGATAACGGGGCTTTTATGTTATGATTTGATGATATATAAAAATATTAATAATAATTTTAAAATAATTTAATACGAATATTATTAGAAATAAAATAATATAGCAAAATTAAGATTTGTTTAGCCAACGGTTTGAATTTATTTTGTTGCATTTTTTATTACAAATACTCATGCATAAAATTTACCTTGAAGGATAATAAAGAAAACTGATAACATATTTTCTAGTCTCTGTTTAACAACCCTAACCTTTGCGTATAATGAATATAATAATCATACGTCACAGTGGTTTGGGAATTAATAATACTTATACGTTACGGTCTATAGAACATAATATTGGCAAACTTTCTTAAATAGTATTTGTGGCGAAATTTGAGTAGGATCCGTAATAGTTTGTGAAGTGCTACGTTCATCTTAGTTACAGGTATTGATGGTTATAAATTTAAAGTACTGAATTTCAGGAGGATTTATTGAAAAATATAGTTCAATATTACGTCTAAATTTTGATAGGAGTAAAAGTCTTATTTGACAAGGCAAGCTTTATAGTCCGTAATAGTTTGTGAAGATAATCTTAGTTACAGGTATTGAAGGTCATAAATTTAAAGTACTGAATTTCAGGAGGATTTGTTCTCAATATTACTCTCAATATTACGTCTAAATTTTGATAGGAGAAAAATTCTTATTTGACAAGGCAAGCTTTATAGATATAAGTATAAATCTGTTTATCAAGGAAATGCTGGATGGCTTCCAAATGAGTTGAACATACTCCAGCTTTGAACGAAAGAAATATACCATATATACAACGTCTTACATATTTAAGGGGGAAGGACTTGAGACGAATGGTATTTAATAATATGCTAAAACTTTCTACACTTGAGGAAAGTTGTAATCAATATGAGACTGAAAGCAAAGTTTAGAATCGACTAATAATCTCTTGAATTTTCATCAATCGCTCATATTTTCCATAATATTAAAAAAAAAAAACAAGTATATACAAAGCAAATAAGTGCGGCACGGGGAACCGAAAATCTATAAATAAACACACCCTGAAGCACAAATAATTAGGGTTTCCTTTGAAATTTCAGGACGGCTTGAGAACTTGAGAGGACACTTCCCGAAGAATAAATTTTTAAGATATTCACCATGAAGAGACTATATCAGATTCTGGATTTATAAAGAACCATTTTTGTTTGAGAGTTTTAGAAGGAATCATTAACATCTCTTTGATAAGTGTGCAAGAATAATAATTAAAGTAACTCTTGATTTGAAATCTTAAATCTGTAGAGAGTATCAGCAGAGTAATTTTACATCGAGTTTCAAGCAATTTTCATGAATCAATGCGCCTTCTACACCACTCAAAAAGTGAAGTCGGTCTAAATATGGGAGCATTACCAGAAGGACCGATAAAAACTTAATCCGATACACGTATTTGTGAGCCTAAAATACCAGAATATTTACAATTTCAGGCAAATCAGATAAAAACTACGGTTTCTAGAAACCCAAGGAGCCCGATAATACCTCTAGATTTCCAATTTCAGGTAAATAGGATAAAAACTTCGGATTCTAGAAGCCCAAGAAGTAAAATCGGGAAATCGGTCTATATGGGGACTATACCAAAACATGGACCGATACTCACCATTTTCGGCACACCTCTTTATGGTCCTAAAATACCTCTAGATTTCCAATTTCAGACAAATTGGATAAAAACTACGATTTCTATAAGCCCAAGACCCCAAATCGGGAGGACGTTTTATATGGGGACCATACCAAAACATGACCGATGATTCACAATTTTTGGCACACTATTTTGTGTCCTACAATACCTCTCTAGATTTCCAATTTCAGGTAAATTGAATAAAAACTGCGGGTTTCTTATAAGCCCAAGAATAAAATCGGGAGATCGGTCTATATGGGGGGCTATACAAAACATGGGACGATTTACTCACAATTTTTTGGCCACCCTCTTTATGTCATAAAAATACCTTTCTAGATTTCAAATTTCAGGCAAATTGGATAAAAACTACGATTTCTATAAGCCCAAGACCCCAAATCGGGAGGTCGGTTTATATGGGGACTATATCAAAACCTGGACCGATATAGCCCATCTTCGAACTTGACCTGCCTGCCAGCAAAAGACGAGTTTGTGCAAAATTTCAGCACGATTGCTTCATTATTGAAGACTGTAGCGTGATTACAACAGACAGACAGACAGACAGACAGACGGACATCTTTATATCGTCTTAGAATTTCTCCCTGATCAAGAATATATATACTTTATATAGTCGGAAATCGATATTTCGATGTGTTACAAACAGAATGACAAACTTATTATACCCCCGTCACCATTCTATGGTGGTGGGTATAAAAAATGGGAAATATTTAAAGACAATTTAATGAAGTCACAGAAATTAATTATAGAAATAATATCCTTTTGTAGGTTTATACCATCTAACAGATTATTCAAATCGACACCTGGTGTAAGAAATGTATTTTGAGATGCCATTCAGAAAAGATTAAAGTAGAAGAGGACTCAAAACACTTCCGTGTGGAACCCCAGATGTGCACTTATAAGGTCTTGAACAAACCCCATCAATTTAATCTATAATTACTGTATGACATAAATTAGATTTCAACCATCGCAAAAAGATGAAAAAGAGAAAAACTTTCGAAAAATCTTTAAAAAAAAGGTTTTGATTAAATTCTGAAAAAATGTTTTTTTTTTTTTCTTCGAAAGAAATGCTTTACTATTTTAGAATCTCATTTCAGTATTTTCAATATTATATATTATGATGTCTCCTATTAGCGACAAGTCTGAAAGTATGACCTAACACGAGTCAGGTAAAATTTTTATTTCTACAGAAAATGGTGTCAACATTTATACCATCTTAACAAAATTTTATTTCTATGGAAATTTTGTCAAAATTTTATTTCTATTGAAAATGTTGTCAAAATTTAATTTCTTTAGAAAATTTTGCCCTAAATTTTATTTCTATCGAAAATTTTGAAAAATTTTATTTCTATACTAAATTTTTTCAAAATTTTATTTCTCTAGAACATTTTCTCAAAATTTTATTTCTATAGTAAATTTTTTCAACTTTTAATTTCTATAGAAATTTTGTTAAGATTTTATTTCTGTAGAAAAATTTGCCAATAGTTTATATCTATAGAAAAAAACGCAAGTTTGGTCAAAATTTTATTTCTATAGAAAATTTTCTAAAAATTGTATCTCAATGGAAAATTTATTCAATTCCGAAACGTGCGTCCATCCAACCATCTTGCAGTCTATAGGGCTTTGCCTAAATAAATTTGACAAACATTCATTTCCTCTGTTGGTTAAGCTACACTTGTAGTTTAGTTTAGCTGAAATCAAAAAACAACAACATTTTATTTCTATAGAAAATTTTGTAAAATTTTAATTCTATAAAAAATGTTGTCCAAATTTTAATTCTATAGAAAATTTTGTCAACATTTTATCTATAGAAAATTTTCTCAATCCTTCATTTCTATGGAAAATTTTGTCAAATGTTTATTTCTATAGAAAATTCTTGTCAAAATTTTATTTTTATAGAAAATTCTTTTCAAAACTTTATTTCTACAGAAAATTTTGTAAAATATTTATTTCAGTAGAAAATTTAGTCAAAATCTTTGTTCTAAAGAGAATGGATGCTCAAATTTTATTTCTATTGAAAATCATGTCAAAATTTTATTCTATACGAAAATATTGTAAAATTTCTACTTCTCCTATGAGAAAAATTTTGTCAAAATATTTTAAATTTCTATGATAGATTTTCGTTTTTCTTATAGAAATTTTATCCATAGACAATTTTGTCAGAAGGCGTATTTCTACAATTCTTTTCCTCTTGTTAAGCTACACTGTAGTTTAGTCAAGTGCATGGTTTTAAGCTGAAATCAAAAAAAACAACAAGCAATGGGTAAGAAGAAAAAAAAAAACACAATAACAAATACAAATTTTTTATTTCTCATAAAATTCTTTGTCAAATATTTATTTCTATAGAAAGATTCTTTTTCAAAACTTCATTTCTACAGAAATTTTGTAAAAATATTTTTTTCGTAGAACAATTTAGTCTAAAATCTTTGTTCTAAAGAAAATGTTGTCCAAAATTTTATTTCTAATTGAACAATATTGTCCAAATATTTATTTCTGATAGAAAATATTGTTCAAAAAACTTTTATTCTGTATAGAAAATTTTGTTCAAAATTTTGTATTTCTTACACACCGACATGATCTAAAATTTTTTCTAATGGAAAATTAGTCAACAGTTTTATTTCTAATAGAAAATTGTAGCTCATGTGACTCTTGAAAGAATAACCTAACACGAGTTTGGCCAAAATTTTATTGCTTGATTAGGAACAATATTTGTAAAATTTGTTTCTGCTATTGGAAACTTTTCTCAAAAATTTGATCTTCCATTGAAAAATTTTGCTCAAAAATTTTAATTTCTGGTATAGAATTTTGTCAAAATTTTCATTTCTATCAGAAATTTGGTCAACAATTTTTTTTCTATAGTAAAATTGAAATTTATGCTAAAATTTTAATTTGTAAAATTATTCTATGTAAATTGCATTTCTTTTTAACTTTTAATGCCTACAGCTCGGTGCTACGATCCAGCCGCACTGCGCTCGCCCTCCGCCACACTGCCATGATTCTGTTTCTACTTCCCTTTCTCCTCCCTTCTCCCTCTTTTATCTTTCCTTTTCTATCATTTGTTTTTATCCTTAATTTCCTTTTTTTTTCGCTCATTAATCCTGTAATTTCATTTACCTATACCTCCTTTTTACTCTTCGCAATATTAACACTTTTTTAAGATATTTTTTTCTTAACGTCTTTACTAGCAAAATCTTGTCAAATTTTATGCATCTTGTCAAAGTTTAATTCTACAAAAATTTTCTTAAAAGTGCATTTCTATAGAAAATTTTGTCAAAATTTTGATTCTGTAGAACATTTTCTCAAAAGTTTATTTCTATGAAAAAACTTAAAAAAAAAAAATTATAGAAAATTTTGTCAAAATTTTATTTTTATAACAAATTTTATTTCTAGAGAAAATTTTGTCAAAATTTTGTTTGTATAGAAAATGTTGTCAAAATGTTGTTTTCTCAAAATTTATTTTCTATGGATAATTAAAAACATCTTAGTTCGAGAGGAATATTTTTCAAAACCAAAGTATCAAGAATTCTACCAATCTACCAAATAATAAAAATCTACAATTTTTGACAAAAACTACCCAGCAAAAAAAGCGTCGCCAAAAATGTAATGAAAATATTCTTTTTGGATCCGGATGTGGTGCAAAATTGACGCAGAAGCGATGTATTTAACATGGGCTTGTCATATGGCGGAAGTCTTTCATTTCAGCAGCCGTTGCACTGAATTTGCATAACTTCTTTAGGTATGATCCGAATTCAATGTTTTGGATGTAATTAAAAAAATTCTGTGATATTTTGTCAAATAAATAATTTTTTAAAATTTTTTATAATTTTTAATGGATTCTAATGCTTGTCGCAAACGTTTGACCTCAAATATTTTCAAAAATTCACAATATTTCTCATTGGATTTAGCATTTTTTTCGACAAAATTTAAATGATTTGTACCATTTTATGAATTCTTCTTTTGTTTGCAATCTATTTGAAACGAAAAAGTTAAAATTACCCATTAAAAGTATGAAAAAAAAAACATGTTATAAAAAAATTGAATTAATTAACTTCCTGGGAAGTTGAAATAAAGAACATCATTGGGAGTGCATCTTCTTGAAGTGCTTTTGAAGTTGTGCCTTTGGAAGAACTTCCAAATTTTTTTGCTGGGTAGCTGTGGTAACAGTGTCTCAGTGGTCATATATTATATGTAATAAATTGTAGGTTTTTTGGTCAAAACCTGGATCGTGTAGTCCATATCTAGAATTTTAATTTATTGTTGGGATATAAAAACCCTTTTAATATGTATGTTTCTTATTTGTTTAGTCTAAATCTACTAGGAAAGTGGTCTCTTATCAACATCTGTCCATGAATGAACCCATTAATGTGGTTATGGATTTATGATTAGACGAACTTTTGCTTACAATTCACTTCGATGAAATTTTCTTAAACTTAAATGTTTTTAAAACTAGACCGACGACAAAAGTTTAATGGGTTACAAATCGCTATCTATGAATCAAGATAAGAGTTTGCCTGTGGATTTATGAGTAGATACATCGCTCAAAATTCACTTCATAAATTTTCAAATTCTTTAAAATCATGCCCTGACCGACGATGAAAGCTAAGTGAAACGAATGAATTTTATAAATTGAAGAAGACATGGTGGCATGATAAGCACTTTCCCGAATAGGGGTTCCAAAAACGCAGACTATGAGGAGAAAATATATCTGGGGCAATAGTCAATAAAATGAGGCTTCATAAAGACACTTTCAACAAAATCTCCGTAGATTTTTCCTTAATTAAAAGAAAATTAAACTTTTTAATTTTTTTTTAATTTTAACAGCAATCGCTAGTGGAATTATTTCATTTAATTATGTGTGTACTTTTTACAAACTAAATTAAGTTAGAAAAAAAATTACCTTCCCCAAATCCCTGTGAATACCAGCGATTAAATATTTACATATTCTATTTCTTAGAATGTTTCAAATTTTGTTCATACTGTTCTCAATTGATGATTTGCCTTTTGACAGATTACCTTGTTTTCGAATAGACTTCCATGGTGTCTGGAAACACACAAATAGCCTATTTGTCTTACGTTCTATGTATTTTTAGTTTGACTTGAAGAAACTACATCAAAGAAATATTATTTATTTATAAACTATATTGGATATTTTCATCGATACATATGGGGTATTCCATTATAAAGTTAAAAACCATGATTAGGTAATTCTATTATATTTCGTTAGATACAAATGTTTCCTGAAACATCTCAAAGAAAGTGCCATATTAAGGATTTCCCTGTTTTATAGGTAAGCCTGAATGGCCACAAAATGTTTTTATAGGAAAACAAGTATATACGGCCTTAAGATCGACCAGGCCCAATCTTATGTACCCTCCATCATAGATTGCGTAGAAACGTAGTAGAAGTCATCCACAATCGAATTACTTGTGTTGCGGTAAC